>CAUYNB010063345.1:0-44512 GCA_963574225.1 Lagothrix lagotricha
GAGAACTGTGAGAGAACGAATGCTTCAGCTGCCCAGCCTGTGGTCCTTTTTGGCTGCAGTCCTGGTGACCTGGTACAGAACTTATGGATTTTCCACTCCTGCCAAGGATCCCTGATCACAGCTGCCCTGCCCCCACCTGTCCCGCGCCCTGCGCCCCACCGGCCCCCCCCCACCACAAGTGCCCCCCCCCGGGCCCCCCCCCCCCCCCCCCCCCCCCCGCCCCCCCCCCCCCCACCAGTCGGCCCCCCCCCCCCCCCCCCCGACGTCCCCCCACACGCCAGCCGTCTTTGTTTTTTTTTTTTTTTTTTTTGAGATGGAGTCTTCGTTCTGTTGCCCAGGCTGGGGTGTAATGGTGCAATCTTGACTCACTGCAACCTTTACCTCCCAGGTTCAAGCAATTCTTGAGCCTCAGCCTCCCAAGTAGCTGGGATTACAGGCGCCCGCCACCACACCCAGCTAATTTTTGTGTTTTTAATAGAGACAGGGTTTTGCCATTTGGACAGTCCGGTCTTGAACTCCAGGCCTCGACTGATCTGCCCGTCTCAGTCTTCCCAAAGTGCTGGGTTACAGGCGCGAGCCAGCATGCCCAGCAGTAATACTTTTTTTAAATTGTCAAATTCTAGAATACTAATGCCTGCTGAAGACTCTGAATCTGAGACCCATCATTCCTTGTTAAAAGACAAATTAGTGGCGGGGCGTGGTGGCTCACGCCTGTAATCCCAGCACTTTGGGAGGCTGAGGCGAGCGAAACACGAGGTCAGGAGATTGTGACCTTCCTGGCCAACATAGTGAAACCTTGTCTCTACTAAAAATACAAAAATCAGCTGGGCATGGTGGCACGTGCCTATAGTCCCAGCTACTCCAGAGGCTGAGGCAGGAGAATCACTTGAACCAGGGAGTCAGAGGTTGCAGTGAGCCGAGATTGCGCCACTGCACTCCAGCCTGGCGAAAGAGTAAGATTCCATCTCAAAAAAAAAAAAAAAGGCAAATTATTTCTTCTTCTTCTTAATCATATCCGTAATAAAAGACAAATGAAAAAGGCAGGACTTTCTTGGCACGTGACGGTAACAGATATTGAGAGCTGACTCATGCAACACCCATTTCCAACCTCGGTCTTCCTGCCGCCTGCCTTGCCATATAAGGTGCAAAAGTAAGAACTTGACTTCACAGCCTCCCTTGCTAGTGCTGGTTGTGCAACCCAGCTCTGGCCTGTGAGACACAAGCAGAAATCTCCCAGGGCTATCTCTTCCTTGTCCTCCTTTCTCCCCACGCTTGAATGTGAACATGACATCTGGAGTTACAGCAGCCTTTCTGTGACCAAGAGGTGACAAACATGAGGAAGAAAGCCCCGTTCTAAGGCTGGCAGAGTGGAAACAATCTTGAGCAGTTGCCCCAGCCCTGCCTACCTCCTGACTTCTTGCTATGTAAGGCAAATAAGCCCTATCTGCTTCAACATTAGTCAAGATTTCTCTTACTTCCTACCAAATAGAGCCTTAACTGACCCAGTCTTTGTTAATTCCATGAATGTGATGTGTGAAATCAGTGTGATATCCCTGGTGGTATCGTTTCATGCTTTGGGAGGCCCTTCTGTAAGCCGGCTGTATTAGTTTGCCAGAGATGCCATAACAAATACCACAGACTGGGTGGTTTAAGTCACAGATATTTACTTTCTCACAATTCTAGAGGCCAGAAGTCCAAGATGGGAGCTTATCAGAATCCCAAAGGACAGTCCCAAATGACATAATCCCCAATGTCAAAATTTTGAAAACTTAAAATCCCAAAAATATTTCAGAAAAAGAACTTTTTCAAAATGTTATAAAAGATTTACTTACAGTTTTAAGGGGCATTTATTTGAGAAATATATAAAAATATGACAGAACTCTTCATAGGCTACTTTACACAATAAAATGGTCAATAATACCATATTTTCACAAGCAGAAACACTCAGAAATACTAACAACCATCACATGGGTATAACAGTTATGAGCAGATGAACCATATTCATAAATAAATAGATCAAAAAGCAAAATATAAAAATGTGTATTACACTATGGTTGGTAATTGTGTGCACCCAGGTTTATACTGTAATCATCTGAAATACTGTGATTCTTAGATTCTGCTGTCTTTTGATAAGATTGATCAGAAACCATGAGTCACCACCATATTAACACCACATCAGTTGCCCAAAGAGCCAAGATATTGAGAAATTTTATCTTTCATAAAAGCAGATGTACAAAGAACATACGTTTTTATTTATTGAGGAAGTCTGAATGTCTTTACACACACGCATACTGCTTACACACAAAGTCAACACTTTGATAATTCACAATCATGGAGTTACATTTGCAAAAATGCACAAAGCACGTTAGAACTCTCTAAAACTCTTCATATGATGTGTACAGGATTGGAATTATGCAAAGATGAAATAGGTAGCATAAGAAATCATAAATAATAACACGGACAATTTCAAATAGTGAAAAAAACTAAAAACAAAAACAAAAAACTACAAAAGACCGAAAGAAAATTCAACAAATAAAAAAGTTTGGAGATAGATTATGGGCAATTGCATGGAGATGGTCCATAAGAGCTGGCCAACTTTCACAGTCATTCACTGTATTTTGAAGCCTCACATCACAAGAAATAGCTGCTTTTTTTCTTTTAGGACATGGCTGTCCTTGGAGAATATGTTCACATCTATTTTCTACGTGACACTGCTCTTTTTAAAATTCTTCTATGATTTAACATACACCTACATGAGCATTTCCTGTTAAGTATTCCCATCTTCTGTGCCACACTTCTGTGTTGTTGTGGGTTGGTGGAAATCTATTCTATACGCACACATATACAGACCACAGATCTGGTGGAAGCAATACTGGTGATTGAACTGTAACAATACTGCCCATCATGCACATAGTTATTTTTGAACCAGTCAGTAACTTCGCTGGTTTCTTCAGGCAAATGTGGCTTTAATTCATTAAAAGTTGCTGGAATGCTATTAGCTCGAATGAATGACGAGGCAGGCAAATGACCCACTTTTAAACTGATGTTTTCGTCATTGCTGTATCACGTGATCGGTCCACGCGTCTGAATTTTCTGCCAGATACATTGGGCAGAATAGAAAAAAACAAACTTTATTGGTAACACCTTGAAGTTTACTTTCAGAAACCTCTATCACACCTAATTCCAAATTTGTCTTTATGGTTTGAGGATTCAATTGAAATCCATTTTCTTCTGCATAAAGACAGTAACGAAGTAAATAGTTCCACCTAATGTGATGCAACTATCCTGTGATTTTGATTTTTGGGATTTTAGATGTGAGGGATTTAGACTTCAGAGGTTTTGATTTTTTGGAATTTCAATATTTGGGATTATAGAGTTCGGGGTTGTGTCTTTTGGGACTATAGACAAAACCTGGCCAAGATCAAGGTGTTGGCAGATTTGGTTTCTTTTGCGGCTTGTATCCTTGGCCTGCAGATGGCCATCTTCACCCTATGTCTTCACATGGTTTTCCCTCTGGGTGTGTCTGTGTTTTAATCTCCTCTTATAAAGATACCAATTGTACTGGATTAGGGCCCACTCTGATGATCCATCCAATTTTAACTTATTCACCTCGTTAAAAGCCCTTTTTCCAAACACAGTTACCTTCTGAAATACTGAGGGTTAGAACTTCAGCATACACTTTTGAGAGGAATGCAATTCAGCCCATAACAGAGCCTAATCACTTATTTTTTAAACAGAAGCCATTTTTTGTCTTCTCTAAAATCTTGAAATCATGTGACAGCATGGCACATGAATGTTCAAAGTCCACAAGAAGTATGAGAAATCTGCAGATGCGGAGAAAGAGCCTTGCATTTGGGGTCAGGGGGCCCTGGGCTCTAGACGTGTATCACTCACTCACAGGCACAGGCAGGTTGAGTTTCTCTGAACCTCAATGTCTTGTGTAAAGACATTGTCAAGATCTGAATACTACAGATGTGTAAAGATCTAATGCTAAAACAAAGATACTAAAGGTTTGTAAAGATGTGAATATGTGCATGCAATTATATATACATGTATATAAGTGTATCTGGCATATACAAAGAATATCTTACCAAATCTAAGAAGCCATCAATTATAAAATGTATCCTTATGTTATTCATATCAAAAGTGGCAAAATCATGCTGGGGAGATTTTCAGATTACAGATTCAGGAGTCCTACCCGCAGGTACGTTGAGTTTGAATCTCCTGGGATGAAGTTTAAGGATTGCCATCTTTTAAAAATATTTTCCCCATTGTTCTGTTGGTAGGCTCAGAAGCCAGGACTTTCGGCATGCTGTCAGTCAATATGCTAAAGAACTCAAGTTTTAGTTCTAAGCTACACTCTTTGGAGCTATTTATCAGTTTCTCATTTAGTCTATAGGAAGCCTGGATTTCGGCCCTTGCCAACAAAAAGTCGTTGCCCTAATTCTTTACATTTTTAACACATTCATTGAATTCCAGAAACTCTAGCTCAGAAGTTGCGTAAAATAAATACTTTGGTAGAACGTGTAAATCAAAACCTGTTCTAACGGTAGGGATGTTGCAGCATTTACCTTTAGCAGGCAGCTCTCTGATCCCTTTCCCAGACTATAGTACTATAACTCGTGGGTGCTGAGTCCACCTCAGTCGTTCTACACCTTCATGATTCTAAACCACGTCAGATCCTTGTATGCATTTTTTTAACCATTTTTGCCAAACTTTTAAAAAAACTAGTTGAACCCTTTTAAATATTACTTTTTCTGAATATCTATGATTAAATTCTGAGTAACAGTAAACTTATGATGAGCACAGAAAAAGCAAATGTCAAGATTATTGGAGCTACTTTGGACTCTTTGAGTCTCATTTGGGCTTAGCAAACTACCTAACCCCTCCCAAGAACATCATTCCATAGTCTTCACATCCACATGTATAAGCACTAGGATCTCAACTGAGTCCAGCCCCCGATTTCATAGCTGCGCAAACCGATCCCCACCCCTCCACCTCTCAACCCCCACCCCTGAGAAAGCAAGCGGCTTACCCAAGGGCACATACAAGTTGGCCCATAGACACCGAGCTCAGTTCTCTTATTTCAGCCTAACATCCCTTCCATTCCTCCCACCCGTCATGACCCGTGATCTGTTAGTGACACCTCAGGGAGATTTATCAAAAGCATCCAATAATATGTAGTCTAACCCAGGGGAAAACTGCCCTGAATCACACGCAGATCATTCCTGAGCCATGTAGTTCCTGTTTTTATGTAGATTTCCTCTGAGCCCTGGCTAACTCCCAGGGAAGTGCACATATCAGCTCTGCTATATATTGGCAGAACTTTGGCATAGAACACATCTCAAATGCTTTCCGCTGAACACTGGCAGCCTTGAAGAAACATGGCTAGAACATTATTCCAGGAGGCCTAATTGTTCTGTGTCACTTTGCAAGAAGAAGCTGATGGCTTTCTCGCCCAAGCTCTTCCCTCTGTGCCCGGAACAAACGACGGCAGTTCCCAGTATATGCCCTAAATTAGGAGAGGGCAAACTCAGTGGCAGCATGAATTGAGGGAATGTCTTTACTGGGCAGGGGCCCTCTTCCCAGCACAGTGTGCATTTTGCCAAGTTCTTTCTCCTTCAGTTTTAAAACCCTTGTGTATTCCAAGAGAAATGTTGTCCATGTGTTTCTGATTCATTTACACTTAAATCATTAAAATGTTGTTTTGTGAGAGTTTTTTGATGTGTGAGGAGCCTGTGAGTCTTCTTAATGGGAATGTTAAAAGGTTTTTTTTTTTCCTGTGCTGACTGAAACAGAAAACATTTTGCTAAAACAGTGCCCAAGTTCAAACATATCCTCTCATCTCATATACTTGTACCTGCAACCACAGCCTCTTGATAATGCCACGCTCGGCAAGGCTGGCATTCAAAAGTGTTAAAAATGAGAGGAACTGGAGAGAAAATGGAGTAAGAGTTACTCCACTGTTCCCCAAAATGTACCAAAGGAGCGTTATCTGAAGGTAGAAAATGCATATGTCTGCTGCTTTGGTTAGAGGGGCTGGACACCCTCTCCCTGGCACTCCCCTGCACGGCTGAAAAAAACAGTTCTACAAGCATAATCTTATTTAAGCCTCAGAGTAACTCCCATTTTCCAAGTGAAGACACAGAATCAGATACATTAGGTATTGTGCCTAAAATACATAGCTGTCTTGGGTAGAAAGGAAAGATTACAGCTAAACTCTGACTCTGAGTCTAATCTTCTTTTCAAAACGACTCAAACTGAGTTTCCCTATGAATGCTATATGTGTGCATTTGTAATTTCATATGCATTATAATATGCTAATGAAAGGCAGTGTAGTACAGTGGCTAACACTTCCAATTCTGCCTCTAATACTTTCCAGCTGTGTGAACTTGTGAAAGTTACTTAACCTCTCTGGGCAATTTCCTCTGAAAAATGAGAATATTACCAGCCACGTATACAAGATATAAAGATGACTGATGAGAATTCATACACTGAGTGCTCAGAGCAGTGCCTGACACATAGGGCTCAATAACTGTTAGCTTCTAGTGCTAGTGCCAGTGGGAAGTAATAAATAGTTGAATGATCTTGTCAAGTTGCGTATTCTCTCTGAGCCTTAGTGTCCTCATTTGTAAAATGAATATTACAGCAGGACCCTCATCAGCTTGTGAACTGAGATAATGTTTGCGCCTAGCACCGTGTCTAACACAGACAAGGTGCACAGTCAGACTTGAGTTTTACACCCAGACGTGCCTCTCCCTATTCAGTGTTGGTGGTGGTTGTTGTGGACGGGGTAATTTTCTTATCATTCAGCTCATCTTAGATCTAGTCTTGATTTCTCCACAGCCGTGGGTATAGATATGTGTACAGGCTCAGGTCTTTCTACCCTCCTGGGGCAGTGAGATGTCTTGCTGTGATAGGCCCTTTCTGGGCTGGATTAGACCCCAGCACACTCCAAGCTGGTAAATAGTGCCACAGGTATTGCTCATGGGGAAGAACACCAGCCAACCTCAGGATCTGGTGACCCCCAATTCCGGGCCAGTGACTCTGTTCACAGGAAAACCTGCCATTGTTTGTGATTCTGATTGCAAGAAAACCTATAGTTATTTGGGGCTCTGCTCACAAGGAAATCTGTAGTTATTTGCAGACAGACCCTCTGGGATTTAGACCTTTTTTTTCTTCTAGTGTAGGTGCTAGAAATGCCTTCTTGGTTGTTTCTATTTAATTGCTTTTCTTTCATGGGTGTCCTGAAGAAAAGCAGAAAATTATAGTCATCTGGCAAAAAAGACTAAAAAGAAATTAGACTTTGTCCCCTTCCTCTCTCTCTCTGTACACACACACACACACACACACACACACACACACACACTGATACAAATACCTGTTTGAGCCCCTCTGTTATTTCCTCTCAAGGGCTGAAGTCAGCCACACAGGATAAAGGAGGGAACGGAAGGAACAGATCTTTTCGGGAAGAAGACAGATTTTCTTCTGTCAGGTTCCTTGCAAGAGCAAGTCAAAGCAGAGAGAGAGGAGAGAGGAAAAGCCAGAGGGAGAGGGGGAGAGGGGATCTGTTGCAGGCAGGGGAAGGCGTGACCTGAATGGAGAATGCCAGCCAATTCCAGAGACACACAGGGACCTCAGAACAAAGATAAGGCATCGCGGACACCACACCGGGCAGGAGCTCACAGGCAAGTCAGGCTGGGAGGACCAAGGCCGAGCAGCCGGGAGCACCCAAGGCAGGAAAATGAGGTAGGTGCCAGGGGAGGAGACGGCACCGTTCCCTGTTGGGGACCCGGTGTCAAATAGCAGGGAGGATCTGACCTTGTCACTGGGCAGACTCACCTGGGAGTCCTGTGTATGGTAGTGAAGGGGTTTCTCATCCATTCTCGGGGCTCTGAGAAGGGAGCAGTAGGTGGACTGGGCACCTTCCCCAAGACTCCAGGAGCCACACAACTTGAAATGGGAGACTTTGTGCAAATCCTGCTCCTGACGCTACTGAAGCTCAGATTTCTCCCGCCGCCTGCACAGGGCGCTGCCTGCTGGCGAATGTGACTCTCCTCCTGTTCACCCGCAAGGCTGATCTTTCATGTTCCTCCTCTGGAAAGAGCATTGCTTTCTGTCTTCCAACACTTTGTGAGTTAGATATGTGTTTGTGTGTTTATTCGTTTTGACCAGAAAAGAAACCAGCTTCCCGTAGCTTGGCTCTGTGATTTCTTAAACCTTTACAAGTTTGCCAGTTAAACCTCAATTTAGAAAACTAAAAATCTGTCCCCATTTTACAGTTCCCTATAAATTTTCTGCATTTCTCATTGAAATCAGAGGCAGCTGGTGGCATGAATCAGGCTATGAATTACACCAAATGGCTCTTAAAGAGATATCACACTTAAAAAAAAATAAAATATTTTAGAGTTCCAAAGTCAAAAACTTCAAATTCTAATTGGTTTTAAACTCTTTAACCTTTCTTATTCCTCACTATACATGACACTCCTTACCAGGCATTTCATACAAGTTTTCTTCCTGCAAGTCTGAAAACCCAACCACCCTAGTTATTTTTATTACTTAAGTGCTAATGCTGTTAAAAACACACACACACACACACATGCACAAACGCTCTACAGATGTGTAAATTCCCTAAACACCTCTTTTACTATTAATTTTCTTTTCAATTGGGAAAGTGTTTTTATTTGTTTCTCTTCTGCAAAGTAACCTAGCAACTTTTCTGAGTCTGAGACCAATGAGAGTCTTCACACTACATTAACTCTTTGATCTCCAATTACCTGCGGTTCAGAGAGATAACCCGGTCCTTAAAAAGTTAGTGCAATAATTCTGTTCTATTTAAATCCATTGTAATTTTAAACCCGCCATTAAACTTCATTTTTCTTTCTCCAAAATAAGTGGGATTTATGTCCATCTCCGTGGAATGGTAATCTCATTTATGTGTCAACGATCTGGTCAGAATTCCATCCTACTATTCAGTGCTGCAACCACACCAAACTACGTGGCTGACAGTTCCGTATCTCTGCACATGCTCATCCCCAAACCTGGAGCCACCTTCCCCTTTATTTTCCACCTAGAAGACCTGATTATTCAAGCTGTCACAAATATCTCTTTCTCTCTCCCGACCACCATCTTCCAGAGTGAGCATCTTCTCCTTTTTCCTTCGTTCTGTCTCTGTCTCTTGAAGCTGCATCTCTTACTGTCTTTGTAACATCTCCTTATTTAAATGTGCACCTCCTTTTACAAATCTGAGTGCTCCTTAAGGTACATGGTCTATGTCTTCATCTTTGTATGACCAGCACCTAACATAATGTCTATTTCCTAGTAGCCATTCAATATGTATTTGTTGAATTGAATTCAATTTTTGAATAGCCAAGCAACTACTAGAAATGTGTTCCACTAGAAAAGTCTCCAGTAGGTCTTGCCTCACATGTTCACAGTATTTCAGTGTTTGTAGAGCACGTTCATGAGTCCTGTCTCATCTGGTTTTCAGATTTTGGATGAAGGAAGGATTTAGGGATAAGTGGTGGGTATAAAAGCAGTTAAGCAACTTGCCCAAACCACACTGATGATCTTGAAAAAGTCAGATTCAAATTTGGGTCTTTGGGAATCCAAGTTCAGGATTTTTTCTGCTATATTCCACTAGACTTTCTGCCAAGTGTCTTATTTTACACTGACGGCTCTTAATTTTGACTGTACATTAGAATGATCTGTGATGCCTTAAAAAATGCCAGTGCTCAGGCCTCACCCCAGACCAATTAAACCAGAATCTTCTGGGGAAGGACTTTGGCATTAGTATTTTTAAATTTTCCACATAAAGCCATGGGTTTTTACATTATTTTTCACAGGATTAATTGCTTTGGCCAGATGCCTGGGCGTGATATGGGCATGGACCCAGCTTCTTCTGTGAGCTCTTGTTATTCCCTTCTTCTGTTGAAGTTAATTCACCATATGGTATTGAGCATGATGTGACATCTCTTGGGGTATCCTTTTCATCATCTGTCAAATTAGGGCACTGTGTAAGGGATCTATGCAGTCCCTTCCAACTCTTCAGTTCAAAAACAGAGTCTTGGTGTTGTGTGGGTTGAAATGAGGGGTGTGTACAGGGAGTGTATGGAGGAGATAACAAGTGCCATTCACGCCACAATCACAGATATATGCAGGCATTTTTACGCAGTCCTGCTAGCCTGTTCCTACAACGGGGCCTATAAAATCTCAGCTCTATATATTACTTCCGACATCTCAGCAATGTAGCTAAACTTTTTTATTAGTCAGAGGATAGATAGCAGGTGTTGGGAACGATACAGCCGGTGCCTGGTATATAAGAAGCCAAAAACATTCAGAGTGTGACGAGGAATGAAAGCTGCCACTTACATTCTTCAATTTACACAAGAGGCAAACATATGCTCAAGCCCATTACATGAAGGGAGATATTTGTTTCATATGTTCGAAACCGTTTTGAGATGCAAACAAAAGTAAAAGAGAAAGCTTCCTGGGCCTTCCTCCCACGCTGACCAGTTGCCTACCACACATGGCACTGGGCTTCTGGGCTAGACAGGGCTGTCTGCTGCCAGTCCTTGACAGAACCGGCCTCGGGAGGCTCAGTGTCTCTTCAATGTCATCTGGAAAAAGCACACATGGAGGAAATTGACCTTTCAGCCTTGCATAATGTGGATGTCGCTATAATAGGGAAGTCTGGTTTAAGAGCCAAAGCGCATTCCTAACTTTTGCTTTCCGGGAAGCAGCACCATGGAATAATCATAACCAATGCTTGCCTAGGGCTGGAGAGTTAACAAAATACTTCCCAATCCTCCTTCACTCTGATAGCAGCACTGTGGGAAGTTGTTATTATTACAACTTAATGGATGAGGAAACAAGACCTCCCATGACTTCCTAAAATGGGAAGGATAAATAAAGTCAAAGCTGGAGCTGAATCTAGCACTTCTGACCCAGGGCCACTGCTCTTCCCTCCTCAGCAGGGCTGAACCTGAACTCCAGCCCTGTTAACACTGGTTCATTTCCTCACTTAAAAATGGAATGCCTGGGCCCTGCCAACTGGTTTTTTTGACTTAGCTTTCCAACTAATTCACGGGTTAACTTGGACATATGCTTTCCCTTCCTTCTGCTTTGGAGGCCCTCCTTCCACAGATTGGTTTAAGAAAATATTGACATTGGCTATGGGATTAAGACATTTTGTTTTCTTAATAGAATCTCACATATGGCTATTGTAGGGACCTTGAAAAAAAATAAATACATGTATTTTCTTTTTATTGAAAAAATAGTACATGGTCCTTCTTGACAAATGTAAACATTTCATATGCACAAATATAAAAATATTTACATTCCCATTTTGGAAATAACTACTGTTAATACCTTGGTGTATATCCTTTCAGACCTTTTTGTACTTGCCTATTTACAATTTATGTAAATATTACCGTGACATAGCTACATAATCTATGTATGTAGTTATCTTGCTCTGTTTACATACCCAAACATTCATATGTATGCATTATACAGATACATGCACCTGAATACCATGGGCAGGCTGGGTCCTGGAGGGAGACAACTTCCTGATTAGCAAAGATATAACTGTTAATCTGAAGATGCTGGTATGGTTCCCAGCATTGACTTTTTAGGCTATCTGAGATGCAGGCCCCACTTTCATTGATTCATTCATTTATAATTTATTATATATCAGACTCTGTACTAGGACCTTTATATACATCATCTTTAATGCTCATAGGAGCCTTATAAATTAGCTATTATAGTCTCCATTTTGCATCTGAGGACACTAGGGCTCAGGGAAACTTGTTGCCCAAGTTTTCAGTCAGTAAGTAGAAGAATTGGGACTTCAATCCAAGTGCGTTTCACTCCAAAGGGTGTGTGTAAAGCAGTGCAATGTGATGCCCACCATAATAGAGGAATGTGTAGGGAGCTGTGGCATTTGGAGGAGTGAAAGGATACTCCGCAGCTGGGAGGCTCTGAGCTTGATGGTGGAGATAAGTAAGACAGTGGAGGATATGTAAGTGAGGAGTGAGCAGAGCACGTGCAATGGGACTAAGGCATGGAATGGAAGGAAGGGCGTGGCATGCTCCCAGAATAACAGGGACTTCACAGGGCTGGCTACTGAGATGAGGTGGGAAGGGCAGATCAATCAGGTCAAAGGGGCCTCATCAGCTATCCCCAGAGCAGACGCTTTACCCAGCAGGCACAGTAAAACAGCATGGTCACATCTGTGTTTTAGAAAATCAGCTTTCACGGAAGACTGCTGGTGGGTGGGTTGGTTGGCAGTATCGGTTAGGATGCTCTAGCAATAAGCCATATAAGAAAATTTAAACTATGTAATTAACTGCAGAGGAGGAGAGATGGAGTTCCAAAACATAGGAAGAATAAGTAGGAATTGGTGACTATTGACTCTGGGGTAAATCAAAAGATGAATGGTTAAAGTTCAGGCCTGAGAACGGGTTGATGGTAATACCATTAACAGAAATCAGAAATGAGAGCAGGAAATGATTAGGAGAGGAGTGACGAGTTTGGGATGATTGAGTTCAAGGTCACGGGACCTCACAGGGGAAGCGGTCTGTTAGACAGATGCCTGGTGTGGTGAATACTGACTGACCAGGAGGGCTTTGACCAGCCTCGGTCATTCTGCCTCATTATTGCATCAGCCATGGTGATGTGCTCTGCAAGTTTTATTGAATTTTCCTTGTCTCTTTTGCAACTCCTTATCAGTCCATTATCTCTGATTCCTACAGGAATAAGTTGTAGGTTTTTGATCCTTTTACCAGGAGGAAGAAAACTTACTTTGCTCATTCTTTTTTTATTAAATATTTTGCATACCTTGACTGAGTTTGTGGTAAAATACCATTTTCAACATGTTAAATCAGTTTAAGGTACTACAGATTCCATCAATGCATTTAACCCTCATCCTAGTATTGCCATGTTATTATAATTTACTTTTTAGAAAAGAGAACCAAGATTTTATGATTCTTAAATGAAGCTGAACAGAAGAGATATCAACTTTTACCTAATTATGAAAGTCACATTTTCAATGGTAAAATATAAGCGTCAGACTCTCAAACATGATACTTCCTGGGAGTTTAACTTTAATACTATTATCAGAACTTCGAATGAGCAAAAACAGAAGAAATCTTAGAAATCATATAGTTACCATATTTTCATATTACAGACTGGAGAGGCAAGGTCAGAAGGGGAAAAGTAATTACGGCAGGCCGGAGACAGAGACATGCTGAGATCTTGTTCTCCTAGCTGTGACTGAGATGAATGGTGGGGGCTGTGTTTATAAATGTAAGTAGACCTGCATTCATGTCTTTCAGGTGGCTGCTTCTCTATCATGCTCTGTGCTTCTCCCTGTCAAAGGCTTCAGCCCATACCGTGGAGCTAAACAATATGTTTGGCCAGATCCAGTCGCCTGGTTATCCAGACTCCTATCCCAGTGATTCGGAGGTGACTTGGAATATTACTGTCCCAGATGGGTTTCGGATCAAGCTTTACTTCATGCACTTCAACTTGGAATCCTCCTACCTTTGTGAATATGACTATGTAAAGGTGAGAATCCCGATGTCCCCTAACTGGGCCAGGCTCTCTGCTGGGAGTTAGACAAGGCTGTATGAATTAGACCCCTCCGGGGTAGCATGTAGTGAGGGAGACACACAACATCACAATGGCATGAATTCAGGTCAAGGTGGAAAGCTAAGTAAGTGCAAGCTGATGGGTAGAACTAGAAAGGTCCATGAAGGAAACTGAAACTGATGGAGTATGACTCAGCCCAACACCACATCCCTTCTTTCTTCCTGTTCTCAAAGCCTTTAGTGTTTCTACCAACCTCTGTTTCAAGGTCACCTTTAATTCAACAAGCAGAAAAGGGCAGAGACCTCAGAGTAGGCAGTAGTCATAGAAACAGAACCATAGTTATGTCCCAAGTTGAGGCATTAGAAAGCATTGTCCAATGTCCCAAATAATGATCAAGTATTTGGGAAGTGCAGGGTAAGCAGTAGTCAAGGAAAGGAGATGAAGTTGGAAGGGTGGGTGGAGGTGAGATTCTTAAGGGCCTTGAATGTCAAGCCAAGGAGTTTGCATTTTATTAGCAAAAGGCTTGGGTAGGGAGGGAGGGTCACTATCAGAAGTAGATGCAAAAAGTAAATATAAGGGAAGAACAGGATCACATCAAAACAACATACCCTGGAATTTAGAGGTATGTTGTCTAAATCCCCCCAAAATATTCCATGGGTAGGAAGCTGTTCTCCTTTTAAAGTGAGGCTGAAAAAGGTCAGAATATTTCTAAGGGATCAAGTTTATTGCAGTTACATCTAGTTAAAAAAGATGTGGAGACCAAAGTACCTACCTTCTAAGCTCTCCAGCCTCCTGGAAGAGGTTCTCATCAAACACCTCTGGAGTATTTAGATATTTTTAGTATTTTAGTATTTTTAGTGTTTTAGTAATTTATATACACTCATTATTCCATAGCCGGTAATTCAACATGAATTAACCTTGTAGTAGAATATTTGGCAAACAGCAGAGAAGTGAGTTTACAAGTACTTTTACAATTATAATCTCATTCAAGCTTTAAAACAATTTTGAGACAGGAGCTATGACCCCATTTCACAGGTAAAAAAATAAACCCAGGAAGGTTAAGCAACTCACCCAAGGTTGTACATCTGGTAAGTGACGGATTAAGGTCTCAAACCCATGCCTTGTCTTTTTGAATCACATGTTCTTTTGTCTACACCAAAAACTCCCAAGCTATTCTCCACCAAGCCTAGGATACAGCAGGGGCATACAAAGGCACTGTGCTTCCACTCATTTTATATGTAGGGTGTTGTCATTGTATATGTTGAGTCTGTCTGCAATGTCCCATTTCCAGTAGGTCTCCGCATCTAAGAATTTTTGAAAATTGGTGTTCCGTGGCAGGGTTTTTAAAACCTCAGCACTACTGATATTTTGAGCTTGATAATTTGCTGAGAAAAGCCGTCTTGAGATTGTGGGATTTTTAGCAGTATCCCTAGCTTCTACCCTAACTAGGTGCCAGTAGCACCTCTCCCCAGCCCCACCAGTTATGGCAGTCATAAATGTGTCAAGAGGTTGTTCTATGTCCCAGAACCACTGCTGTGCGGGATGATGCCCTCTTAGAATGCCCTGTGCTAGGGACAGTGGAAATACTAGGACACAAAAGATCTGGTCCCTTACAGAAAGATGAGCCTTGAAAATAGTCATTGCACAAGATAGAACAGTGATGGTAATAAAAGACTAACTGATAAAGAATGAGAAAAGATAAAACGGTTACTCTAAGAGATGATGTGGATTGGTACTCTAGATGCAATTTCTATAAATTCATTAAAAATAGAATCAGTGTCTCAGGGTTGCAAGGATCAACCAGGGGGTATTCACTGAGGACATGAGTATGTATCATCCTAAACTGAACTTTCTGACAAAAAGGTCAGTTACGCCTTCCAGGATAAAAGCGTTATCCAGAGTTAAACTCCAGGATAAGACAGATTATCGGATGGGTGCTTAGGTTAAGTGGAATCTCTCAGCCCATTCCCCAACTACTGTTGGTCATAAAATCATGGCATTCTTTAACATTTTGGTTGAAGGGTGGTCTTAACCAGAAGAAAAATTACCAAACATTGGTTTGATATGACAATGAGTTCTCTGGATTTAGATAAGGCTAGATATAAACTTTCTAACCATATTTTCCTCCACTTTCAAACACGTCAATCATCTAGAAATTTTGTCAGTGCAAATAGCTTTTATTGGTACCTAAGGCTCAAGATCACAGAAATTATAGAACTTTTTTTCTCGGTAGCGATGTAGCGATGACGTCTTCTCATAATTTGCCCCCTTTTCTCCCCAAGATTTGACTCTTAACTTCATATTCATTGAGCAATTCTTTCTCTTAAGTTTGATTCTTTTTCAGACAAAAGACAATTTAACCTTGTTAGGACTCCTTTATCAAGATGATAAACACACAAGAGAGGATTTAACTCATTTCTTTGCTCCAAATAAGTGGAGTCTCCCAGCAAGGCAGATGAAGCAGCTGACATAAAGCAGAATTTTATTAATGGGAAAAAAGTGATGATGCTTTTCAAGAGCAATAATAAAATCTGAAGACCTCTTCTAACACTGAATTAAAGACATTGGCATCTATTTCTATCCAAAGCTTGACTTTCTTTGCTAGAGAATATTCTGGAAATTGGTGGATGGTTTCTATCTAGAATGGTGAGGCTCCTTTCTGAAACCACAAGTAAATGGACATGGGCCCTTTGGAAGGGATAGCATGGCCCTGGCCTTTTACATGGAATTCAGGAAATGCCTTTTCTAGTCCCAGATCTGTCACTAATTCCCCAAATGACATAGAGTGGAGAAGAATATTATTTTACAGCACCCCTTCTGCTCCAAAACTAGACAGACGACCTCTGGGCATAACAGAGAAGTAGTCTACTTGAGGCAACTTAGGGACTGAGCTGCCTACCTGAAGTACCCTACAGTCCTTGCATCTGTGAGGTGAGACATTTTTCCCATTCCTTTGAAAGCAGAGATTCACATGGTGGCAGCGGGAAGTGAGATTTCTCCACTTGTGCTTGCACAGCTGACTCTCTTCCAGAATGCCATCCTAATGTCAGCATTAGCCTCGTGCACAGGTTCCAACAGCCACGGGGGACCAGCAGAACGCTGCATACGGCTTGGCTGACTGCTGGTGCTCATGTGGAGACCACCCTGTGCCCCTGCCTACACACCCAGTGAGTTGCCCTCCTAGAGTTGAGAACTCACAGAACGTCAGGCTGCAGGGGCCCTCTGGGGACGCATCTCATCTTAAGTTGTGGTTTTCAAATATATTCTTCCCAGTAAATATTTTCTCCTAGAAAAATCACAGTGAGGCCCAGTATAGAGAAGAGACAGAAGTGAGCTGCTCTAGCTGAAGGTGGCTCTGCTTGCTCATCATCCTCCTTGGTTACCTTGAAGCCCCTTGAGGGACTATGGCTTGAATCTTGCTGCTCTGGTCACATTCCCATTGGACAGAAGAGGAGGTCAGAGTTCAGAGAGAGGATGAGCAGTCTGCCTCTGAAATCCCAAACCCAGAAGTATTCCACACAGTTGAAACCCATTGGCTTTGTCTAATTGCCTACCCAGCGCTAGCCACTAGAATACATGCTTTTTCTGGCTATAAATGGAAGAGAGGCTCTTCCCTTTACATCTAAATAAAAGCACAAATATGCCATGTGGCCCCCAAGTAAGTCCATATTCCTCTCCAAAATTATATTTTTTCCTCTGTTCAATGAGAGAGTGGAATGAGATGATCCCCAAGGTCCTTTCAATTCTGGAATTATAATCCCTATCTGCCTCGCCAGACCTTCCAAGAGGACCCCATCAAACCCTCATTCTCATAGTCAGGATTAACACAAGAAAACAGAAATTGTATGTTTACAGCAGCTGCATCTCAATGTCGCAGAGCTACAAGCGCTCCAGTAAGAGCCTGAAGCCTGCTGGGGATGCCTTGGCGGCATGTCATCTGAACAGAACTTGTAAACATATAATGCCAACACTGTCCTCTACCAAGCAACTTCAAATATCACTGACTTGCCTTTGGCAGAATAAAATTCCCTGTTTTGAGGCATTTTTGCTCTGGGACTAAATTCCCCTCCCAGGCCTATATAGGAGTGGGTTTAAGAAACCTTCCAACTCACAGGAATATTTTCCAGCCCAGCCCAACCCCACAAACGGCCCTTCCCACCCAGGCCCATCAGGGCAGTGATGATGGAACTGCTGATACTGCACATCAGTAGCCTGAAGAAAGCAGGACCCCCAAGTCTGTGGTCCGGATATTCACATTTATCAAAATCCCTCTCCTGCCTGATTTCCCACAGTTCTTGGTCTTCAAGACTCATGCACATCTGCACACCAGCATCTGCTTCCTTGGAATGTGGCTGCAATGTTTTGATTCCTGTAGTGCATGGATGAGGCATACAGATCAAGGCTGGTTAATGCTGCAGGCAAGGGGCAAAGCACAGATACTGGTCAGGGAGTCAGCCAGCCTGGGTTCTGGGTGTCCTTCTGTACTCACTAACTTTGGGTAAATGACTGCACCTAGAAGGGACTCTGTTTCCTCCTCTATCAAATACAAAAGGTTAAACCAGATGGTCTCTAAAGTCCACTTTGCCTTGATATTCTGTGCATCTAAGACCTTAGAAATTATGATCCAGGCTGGGCCCGGTGGCTCACACCTGTAATCCTAGCACTTTGGGAGGCCGAGGCAGGTGGATCACCTGAGATCAGGGGTTTGAGACGAGCCTAGCCAACATGACAAAACCCCATCCTACTAAAACTACAAAAATTAACTGGGCATAGTGACACACACCTGTAATCCCAGCTACTAGGGAGGCTGAGGCAGGAGAATAGCTTGAACCTGGAAGGCCAAGGGGCAGTGAGCCGAGACTGTGCCACTGCACTCCAGCCTGGGCAACAAAAGCAAAACTCCATCTAAATAAATAAATAAATAAGTGATCAATAAATCATGATCATTATGTTCCAATGGCCCAGAGAAGGGCCATTCATTGGCCAACATCATGCTTGCATCAGAATTTACTTCTTAAGATTCTCAGTCTTTTCTTCTGTTTATTTAACAAATTAAAAAACAGTGAAGCCCCATCTTGTGAATGACTAGGTTTTTATGTTGTAATATAAGGCAAATGTTGGTCTATAGTCAAACTTACCCTTAAAAATCCCTTAAATATTGTAAAGCATTATCTTTTAGATGTCCAGAAGAGGATTTTTTTTCCAGAAATGCAAGAAATTAAAGTTCCTTTGGTTGGGCACCAGAAGAAGTGGTCGATTTATACTTACAAAGAAACCATGAAGCTATGGTTATGGACAGAGTTTAGGTAGTTAGAAACCAGAACTACCAAGAGAACAGCAGATTACACATTCCATTTTCAAGGTCATTTCATGGCATCTATTCACTGTAAAAGGAAGCAAGGATCACCTGCATTTGGATTGTACTCTCTTTCTTTTTTCCTCTTTTTGTCACCATATGTAATATTTCAATGGCATCTGTTACGTGTTTATATAATGCAATGCCACTGTGCTTCTTTTAACCCTATATCCTTGATGTAGTCACACTTCTTCCATCCTTTCCACTGTAGGTTCCTTAGTTCCAATTCTTATTCCTCTCAATAAGTCTATTGCAATAACCTTCTCTATGTCCACCAAATGTCAGCCTCTCCTGCTCTAGCCTACCTTCTATGAGAATCCAGAGGGTCTTCTTTGAACATAGCTTTGATTTCGCTACTCAAAAAATCTTTCAATGGCTCCCCATTGTCTATGGAATGAAGCATAATAATCCTAGTGAAAATCTACGTAAGCTGGACACTATGCCAAAGACTGGGTCTGCAAAGATCAGGAAAATGAATTCTTCACAGTAAAACAAAATGTAAAGTCCTCAAGGAATTCATAGTACCATAGAATATGATGAAACGTGTGCATAATTAATAAAGCCAGACAAGGTAACACAAGGGGTATCGTCAGTATATAAGTTTGGGAGTGGTCATTTCTAGATGGCCAGGGAAGGCTTTGGAAATACTTGATATTTGAGATTAGTCTTAAGGAGTAAATAAGAATTCAGCAATGCAGTTCCCTAAGTAGGATTTCTTAGCAGAGCTACCATCAAAGCAGGGAGGATGAAGAGGATGGGAGTGATGCAAAACTGAGAATAATCAGCTTTGGCATGTTTTTGGGAGATGTAAAGCCCAGAAAGATTATCTGAGGGTGAACTGAGAAATGTTCGGTGAATTTGGGTTTAAGCATGTGCACCAAAGTCACAAACAAGTGGTTGAAGGTTGAATTAATTTCACAGATGGATTTTGTCGGCCAGCCTAATATTACTAGCTTACACTATCTTTTGAGGGGGAAAAAGAGAAGAAGAATTATGACAACATAAAATTTCTGATCTCACACAACAATCCACATTTCCAAATTCTCTAAGAATATTAGAAAATCTGGCAATTCTGACAGCTTCCTGCCTTCCAAGAATCAGCACCAGGAAGAGGTGGCCATGTGGGTAGGGTCCCCACCATTCCCTATAGCTCCCCCAGCCTGCTTTCTGCCCTCTTAATGACACCATTGCTTCTCTTACATTAAAGAAAGTGAAACATTTTTCCCCAGTGTCTCTATCAAGAGTAGGAAAGTTGAAAGTTCCCAAGAAAGACACATATATCAGGAAAATATTCTTTGCAGAGTGAAGAATATCCCTCTCTATTTAACAGGCAAAGCGTATTTCTATCTAAAGAATTCTAAGCAGCTTCTTTCACTCATTTATGTTTTCTGCCTGGCATCTTTTAGCATTTGAGTCTAGGACCTCCAATTAGAAGCTGCAATGTGGCAGAGGGGTGGGGCAGTGGAGTTCGGGGATGTGACACAGTCAGAGGTATGCTTGAGGAAGGTCCATCTGGAGCTATGTGAGGGATGTCAAGGACTGGTCAAGTCAAAAGAAACTGGAGCTGCTGAATGAGGCCATTTAGGTGGCTGTGCTAAATAGATTGGATATGACTATGTTGAGTGTAGCATATTTCAAGGAAGCCCACAGGCCTCCTGGACAGCTATGGAAGAGCAGGTAGGATGTGCAAAGGTAAACTCCACAGGAACTGGCTGCGTGTGGGAGAGGAAAAGGAGGAATCAGAGGCTTTAAGCCCCAGTTATGACAACAGATTAGCTACTTACCCAGAAATGGAGATCCAGAACATGAAGATGTGTAGATTTGGAAAGATACAGAGTGCACTGAAGTGCACTGACTTTTGAATACAGCTGAAAATGCTGGTCTAAATTTTGAGACAGAGTTATAAGAATGGGTGTGGAAAGAGCACGGAGATGGTGGTGGAGAGAGGGTTAACACACTGAGAATTAAATTCTGTCTCTGCCACCATCTGAGTGAGGAACCTTGGCAAACGAAGCTCCTTGATCTCCCTCAGCATTGGTTTCGTCATCTGTTGAAAGGAAGAGTTCCTAATGAATACACTGCCTTCCTCACAGGTTGTGGGAGGGTTTGAATGACAGATAGTCTAAGTAGAATCACAATTGTGCTCAGCGGTTGGGAGCTCAGACTCTGGAGTCATTCAGACCCAGGGTCAAGTCTTGCCTCCACTTCCTACTGGAGCAGTCGCTTAACCTCGCTAAGATTTTCTTCTCCATTTGTAAAATGGAGATAATAATGGTGCTTATTTCATGGGCTTACTGTGAATGCCAAATGAAGTAAATGCTTTAATGACATGTGTCCAACACATCTCTAATTAGCTCATACATACTATAATAGTGGGAATGAAGGCAATGGTATGAGTAATAAAGGCTCTGTCTGGGATCACCAGATGTTCAATGAATGTCAGTTTTCTTGTAAACTCCGACCCTACCACTGACTGGCTATATATGACCTTGCTAATATTACTCAGCTTTTTCTGACAATTTATGAAAAAGTGCTTCCAAAGCACTATTCAAAAGCAGGAGGTTATTTATTTCTCCTTTGTATTTACCTTGTAGAAACACAAATAACACTAATCGATTAACTCATTTGATTCTCATGGAATAGGAAGAACAGTGATTATTGCACCTAATTTACAAAAAAAAAAAAGGGAACAGGGAGAAGTAAATTTGTTCAAGTCTCTGCCAGAAAGTCAGGTCTGAATCCCCAGTCTTCTTACTCCCCATGGGTTTGTCTCTCCATGGAGCCTTTCTCAGAATAGGCTTTATCGTGGAAGGGGCCCTGTTATGTTTCCTGGACATGAATTATTCCTAAAGCAACACTCTGCTTGTCAAGATAATTTCATAAAATTTAGTAAAACAGAAGGTTTGAGAGTCCCTATATTGTCTAGATTATGTTAAATAACTTTCTCTTTTATCCTTTGAGAGAAAAAAATGTTTTTTAAAAATAATAGAAAATGAGTCTGAACTACAGTGAATTGGCAAGTGCTTGTGGTGCGTAATTTCTAATGATGAGCTCAAGCTCATTTCCCCTAGATTGTCAGCCCCATGAGTTCAGGGCCTATGTCTGTGTTTTCTCCAGTAGAAAGCACAGTCCTGGGCAGAACAGGAAAAGGCACATGTCTCCTGGCAGTGGAAAGGGCTCTGGCCTAGAAAACAGCTGCTGACTCCTGCTGAGTGCTTGGGCAAGTCACCTCTTCATTCAAGGCCTCAGTTTCCCCATCTGCCCGATGAGGGAACTGGACCAGCTGGCCTCTCCAAACCCTTCCAGTTCTGATGGTCTGTGACTCCCAGTCCAATACCCCTCCCCTCAGGCCACACTGGGTCAGTCTGCATCCTGCTGTGTAATTGAGAGGTAAGTCGCTCCCAAGGAGGACTCTTCTGACCCCTAAGCTCCTCATTTCTGTGCAATGCTCTGTTTACTTGGAACATGCCCTCGACCTTCCTGCCGGCTGAACTCACTTCTACTGCAGCAACTCCGCTCATCCTCTGGGAGTGGACCGGGGGCCTTGGCCCCAGAAGGAAATGAGAAATGGGTAAACATTTCTCATGAATTTCAATTGTAGTCTCCAGCGGAATTCTCCCACTCCGGAGACACCAGGTCCCAAACACCAATTCCAGCTGATTCAAAATAATTAGGAAATGAAAATGAGCTTGCTTCAGGAAAGTGTAATGAAAGCCCATTTATGCAGAAAGTGCAAACAGCACAGGCTTCCGGGTGGTGGAAAACAAAAGAAAGCTCCCGGTGCTGAGGCAGAGACTGTGGGTGAGTGTGAGGTAGGAATGTCCCAGGTGTGGGTGCACATGCGGTGCACATCTCTGTGCTTGTGTCTATTACAGGTTGTTCTTGAAAACACCTTGGTTAAGAGCAGTGCCTGAATTTACTTTGATGTGTTTATAGAGGAAAAAGGCAGGGAAGGAGATGCATTCATTTATTCAACAAATATTCATCTACTGCCTATAGTTTATTAGAGCTTAGGGTACAGCAGTAATTAGAACAGACAGAAATCTCTAAAGTGAGGCTTACATTGCACTGGCATAAACAGACAATAAACACTAAGCATAATACATAACTAATTTATGTAGTAAGTAATCAGTTTATGGGCAAAGAAATAAAATAGAGCAGGGTAAAGGGGCTCTGCATGAGTTGAGATGGTGGCTCTGATTTTTTTTGAGACAGAGTCTCACTCTGTCACCCAGGCTGGAGTACAGTGGCACAATCTCGGCTCACTGCGACCTCCACCTCCCAGGTTCAATCACTTCTCCTGCCTCAGCCTCCTGAGTAGCTAGGATTACAGGCACACGCCACCACGCCGTGCTACTTTTTTTGTATTTTTAGTAGAGACGGTTTCACCATGTTGGTCAGGCTGGTCTTGAACTCCTGATCTCATTATCTACCCACCTCCCAAAGTGCTAGGATTACAGATGTGAGCCACCATGTCCAGCCCCAGGGGCTCTGATTTAAATATGGTGCTCAGGGTGGACCTCATTGAGAGAGTGACATTTGAGCAAAGACTTGAAGCAGGTAAGAATGTTAGCCATGTGATTTTCTTGGTGGTAGTGGGGGTACCCTGGGGGGCATTTCAACCAGAGGGAACATTCAGTGCCCTCAGGTGGAAAGTGCCTGGTGTGTGTGAAGAACAGCAAGGATGGCAGTGTGGCTGGAGGGCAGGAGGCGTGACGAAGACAGAAAGGTACAGGGGAAGCAGGATGGGAGACTGGGAAGTAGGGTTCCTGCTAAATACTGCCAGGCAATGGCAGGCCTTACAAGCTGCTTTCATGCCCCAAATCTCATGTGACCTGATACTCAGAGGACAGTATTAACATCCACTTCTTACATTTGTGAAAACTGAGGCCTGGAGACAGGGGTATGAGTGCTAATAATCAGATTGGCGGCGGGGACAGGGAATGTGGGAAAAGAGATGTTCATCATTCAACATTCAGATATCACAGACATGGAGAGCTCTCAGAGCATAAATCACAGAACAATCACATAAATAAGAAGTCATCAGTTTTCATAGAACTGGTTTTCATCGAACTGGTTTCTAATAGAATTTATTTAATTGTAAGCTTATGAAACTTAATGATGGCTGGATTTAACAACAGGGTAGCAAAATCCCTGAAAAGCTGACAGCTGGCTCTTACAAACTGGTGTGAGCTGCGGGCTCCAGCACAAGGCTGCCTGGGGAGGTTTAAGTGACCCCTGAGGAATGAGTGGCAGACCTGTGACGAGAGCCTATGTCGCTGGTCCTTATTCCAGCTTTCTTGTAGGATTTCTGTGCAGAGATTTGGGGATATAAGTTTAGCCTGGGTCAGGGCAAGGTCCTGGGCAGTGTCACAGGAACACAGCGGCTCACAACTCTTGAAACTCTGCCGGAAGACATTGGTGCCAGGCAGCCTCTTCTGTCCACTCGGCACCAACCTCAGCACTGCCTTCACCCCCTTCCCGGCTTTGACACACCTGGAGCCGGGCAGCTTCTGCTGCGGAAGAACACAACAACCCTTTGTTTTTCCCATCCCTGGGCTATTTTCCTGTACTGAACTGTTTGGGGCCCAGCCTCCAAGTTGCTGAAGGGATTTGCATGTGAATGAGCTCTGCTCTGAAGTCCCAGAAGGGGTGAGGTAGGGGAGTCTGAGCCATTCTCAGGCCAAAGAGAGTGTCAATCCTCCCTGGCTCTCCCTCCCAGACACAATTCCCAGACTCTTCCCTCCCACCCCACCCCCAGCCCGGCTCCCTCTGAGACGTTGGGCACTGCTGGTTTCCCACCTGCGGGATGCCCGCTTCCCAGGCTCTTGGCAGGACCCCTACCCTGCCAGCCCTTTCTTCTCCCTCTGCTCATGCTGCCCTTTTCTGTCCAGAGCCCTCCTGAGAATGGGCAGTCCCTCCTGGCAGCAGTGGGATTCTTGGACTCTTAGGACCTGCCAGCTGTTTCTCTGGTCCCCACCAGTTGTTTCTCAGACTCCCACATTCTTTATGGTGCCAAGTATTTGCATGTACACAATGGGGCTCACCCAGCTCTGTTTGGAGGTTTTCACCCTGTTTCACAAGTAAGAACACCGTCCTGAGAGGAGCAGTGCACCTGGGCCCCAGTACTGGCTCTGCCATTGACTGACTTTGAACAAGTCTGTTCCTCCACCTAAGAAAAAGGACAGATACAGACTTGAAGTCTTTTGATGTTATTTTCAGCTCTGACCTTTGCTCTGGCAGGTGGCTTATCAGCTGTGTGATTCCAATTATCGAGCCAAACCTGGATGTCAGAACATCTGGATGTTGTCTCAGGCCTGCCACTCATAGGCTATGTGGACTTGGGGGAGTCATGTCACCTCCCTGGACTCAGAATTGCCTCCTGAAGTACATTCACTACATGAATGCCATTAGGAGCAAATGAAATAGAGAAGGCGAACATGCCCTGTCAACTGGAAAGTTCCACATAGAGCAAGGAATTATTATCTTCATTATTTTTATTACTTTTTTTTGATGGAGTACAGAGAGTTTAAGTAATTTTTCCAATATCTAATTATTGGAGAAGATCATGTATGATATAATAAATTCCTCTTCAAAGGTTTTAGCCTGTACATTGTTAAATACAATGAGTTCTGAGATCCTCTCCAAAGAACTAATGTGTCAGCATGTTCAGCTACCTTGTTATTCTTTGTTCTTCATTTTAAAGTTTAACTTCCTGGTTCTCTTCGCCCCCTTACCCCTAGTTGTAGTAAACAACTTTCCTGCCAGTTCTAAGCACTAGTTCACATCTATTCCTCTGGTAACCTGCTTTGATCTGAGTCACATTTAGTTATCTGTTCCATAACCATCCTTCCCACCAAACTGCTCACCCCATCACTCTGGCTCATACCCCTGCTCCCTTTAAAATAGCCAATTGGAATTAGCCTAGACTGTGCAATCCAACCCTAGCCAACAGGGGAATAACACAGCAATAGGGGCTTCCTGTGTCAGGGATAAGAACCCCTTCCCCTCCCCTGTTTGAGTGTGCGTTCGCCATTGCTCCATCTGTGAGACGCACGCTTCTATAGAAGTAAATTGCCTTGCTGAGAAAATGTATATTTGAGTGTTACTTCTTTTGTGACACTGAAAATTTACATATAGCAATCATATAAAAATGAGGTGCCCCAGTAAGTAAGGAGTTGCATCCTAATGAAACAGAAAACCTGCCAAATTGAAAACAATTCACAATTTGACTCATTCTTGAGAAGTCAAAAAGGGGCAGAGATGTTCTTATCGCAACTTTTCCTAAACATCTAAAATCTATCTGTCTTCTCTTTTTCTCTCTCTCTCCTTTCCTTTCCTTTAGGTCTTCATGAACTCTGGACTAAGAAACTCTTCTGTCTCCCCTTAGCCATCCACTTATACCCACCTACTCACTCCTTGGACTTCACAATCACAAAATTGCTCCCTGACATGTGACCCTCCCTGTTATACACTGCCATATGAGAGGGTTTTTTTTTCTGAGTTTCTTGATGTTTTCTCAGAATTTTACTTTTCACCTTATTTGTTTATGAAGCAAAGATCTCTTTTTCAACTCTATTGGAACCCAAGGGCTAGAAAAATGAGAGGAGGTGATAGAGTGCTGAAGAGTCCCCCCACCATGTCCTTTGATGAAGGGAAGACTCACAGAAGGAGAGTGACAGAAGATGAGGGACACTGTACTTCCAGTCTGGTTCAGTTGCCCCTCCTGTGTGCTCCCTTTGTTTGTTGACTTGAACTAACTGATTTTACACCATGAGGTATAAGCTAGAGGGAAGCAGCTTTGAGCTCAAGTTTCTTTTTAAATGTAAAAAGAGAGGAAAAAGGAAAATTACCTATAGTTCCACTAACCATTGCTAACAGTTACTTTTATTCCTTCTCCTTTTTGTTTTCAATGCATACTTTCAACATAGGTATAATTATACCATATATACTATTTTTTTCAGCTTTTTCACTTAATAGTGCCTCCTAAGGATATTTCCATATTGCTGTAAATACTCCACTACTGTGGTAATTAATGGCTGCCTTGTATTTAGAAGTTAATACTAATTTATTCCTCTAGAATAGGATATTTACAATATTTCTAATATTCTATTATTATATGATTGCTATAAATATCTTTGTTTATAAAAGTTTTTTCCACATTTGGAATATTTTCCCCTAGGTTTTATTCCCAGATATGGAGCCAAGAAATAACTTTTAAAGTCAAGGATAATTCAAAACAACCTGTTCTATCTTGGAAGATACTGAGTTTCTCATTCCTACAGCTGATAGTGAAAAGGTGGTATGATATTTGCTAAATGTGTGGTAAAAAGATGATAGGTTAGACTAGGTGACTTTTGAGGCCCCAGGAAACCATGAGACCAAATCACTTTCTTACTCATTATAAAAGTTATCTATTGCTGTGTGATAAACCCCTCCAACACTTAGTAGCTAAAACAACATCCATTTTGTTTGCTCATGATTCTGTGATCAGGCCTTTGAGCTGGACCCAATGAGATGGTCTTTTTGCTGGATTAGCCTGGGGTCATTCAAGCAGCTACAGTTGTTCAGAGATGTGTCTGAAGCTGGAAGGTCAAAGATGGCCTCGGTTACTTGTCTCTTGGTAGATGGTGAATGCCAGTGAATTGGTCTAGAGATTTTAATCAAACAGCTCATCTGTGCCCTATGTGGCCACTGATTCTCCAGGAGGCGTCACAGGATTCCTTCACACAGTTGACTCAGGGCAGTATTTCACACGTGAAAGGGTTAAAGAAAAAATTATTCAATGATACTTGTTAAAGTGTGGTAAGGAAGACTTTATTCAGGAACAGGATGAAAAGTATAGGGACCACGGCAATGGGATTTTGCAGTGAGGTAGAGAAATTGGGCTCAGTTTTGAGTATAGCATGGGCAAGTGGGGGTTTGTAGCCAAGGGGCAGGGTGGAGGTCAGTGGATGTTAAATTACTAAGAGGAAACATCAGAGGTCATCAGAGGTCAGGGGATTCTAGCTAAAATGACCTAACAGGATGATGACAGGCCAAGATGATCAGACAGCACCTGGGGGATGGTGGAAGATGAGGAGCCCAATTCGATCTCTAGAGTGAAAAGATTTCAGGGGTAGGGTGTTCTTGCTACAATGATTCAGCAGAGTTTTTTGCTAAAACTGGGTTTTACAAAGAAGTACAGATGAGACTAGGAGATGTTTCAGAAGCCTGAATAAAGTTTACCCAAGCAAAGAATCTTTGTTAATAGCTACAAGGCCCCTTGAGGCCTAAGTTTGGAAATGGTATACTGCTTTTAACATGTTGTATACTTGTTGTCAAAGCAAGTCAGTCCAGTCCTCGAGCAGCAAAGTTACATTGCAAAATGATCTGTGTGCAGAAATGGAAGAGATTATTGTGGGTTATGTTTGCAAACATTATACTATAATCTATCCTAGGGATAAAATAATTCATGTCATTTGCCTATGTGAAATGCACTTTCATCCCTTCTCTCAAAGTTTTATCCCTTTAGCAGGTCAGGCTTGAACTCCAGGACCTCATGATCTAAATCAGGTCTAGAGGCAGATGACATACAAGGGTACAGCTCTTGAAGTGTATCTCCTCTTGATCTAGAGATCTCTGAACCCAAAAGAAAAGTTATTTGCTCTCCGCATGCTCAGTATCTTCTTGACTTGGTGACAGGAGAATAAGATAATCACAAGAGAATCTCCATTGAAAAATGGAAAAAATGGGAGGCATATAGCAATTACTGCTCCATAGTAATTCTGAAATTTAACTAGGTACACGTTACTCCAGATATCAAGAATGTTCCTTGATTAGAGCCCAGTTTTGCTTCCTGTGAGTGGTGAGAATGGATCCCCCGTCCATTGCTCTCTGGGAGTGGTGAGAGTGGCTCTTGCCTCTGACCTTGACTCTGCCTCTGAGTTCTTAGCTTTGCCTTCTGAGATATTATTTTCTCTTAGCCTATGTTTGCAGCTGAGTAGTCTATTTGGCTCACTTTCTGTACATAGAAACCTGAAGCCCAGGGGGCTCTTTTCATTTTGAATTGCCACAGTCATTTCTAGTCCAAGCCAATATGGCTTCCTTAAAATCTTTTTGGGTCTCCTATGCAGCAGAATACAGTTCACTCCATTAGACAAAACATATACCCACAGTTCTTTTCAAAATACGCCTTCTGACTTTGGAGGTGATGTCAGGGTGCTATGGAACAGTGCTCTTAAGATTCTTAGATGCCTTGTGGTCTGGCTGATAGGGAGTACTAGGTACTGCCTTAAATCTTCTAGATCTTAACAAATGGTTCTTACAGCCACACCATTGACTTGACATTTACCCTGAAGCCATTTTTGCTTTTAAAATCTTTTTTTTTTTTTTTTGAGACAGGGTCTTACTCTGTCATTCAGGCTGAAGTGCAATGGCATGATCTTGGCTCACTGCAACCTCTGCCTCCTGGGTTCAAGCAATTCTTCTGCCTCAGCCTCCTGAGTAGCTGAGACTACAGACACACCCAGCTAATTTTTGTATTTTTAGTAGAGACAGGGTTTCACCATGTTGGCCAGGCTGGTCTCAAACTCCTGACCTCAGGATCCACCCACCTTGGCCCCTCAAAGTGCTGGGATTACATATGTGAGCCACCTGGCCTTAAAATATTTTACTAGTGAATAGACTATTTTCCAACCCAGCTAATTCTGGGCCCTCTCTATTTCCTCTAAGTTCTGCTCACATATTGAAGACTTAATTCTTCCTGAAGTTTGTTGCCATATACAACTAGAAGCACACACTCACACTTTCAACTTTCTGTGTAGAGCTCTCCTTAGCCAGCTATACAAGTTCATTACATACAGTTTTCTCTTTCCCTCCCTTCCTTCCTTCCTTCTTTCCTTCCTTCCCTCCTTCCTTCCTTTCTTTCTTTTTCTTTCTTTCTCTTTTTTTTTTCAGACAGGGTCTTGCTCTGTCCTCTGTTGCCCAGGCTGGAATGTGGTGGCAAGATCATGGTTCACTGCAGCGTCAACCTCTCGAGCTCAAGTGATCCTTCCACCCCAGCCTCTAGGATAGCTGGGGCTACAGGCACACCATGCCACCACACCTGGCTTATTTTTCATATTTTATAGAGACAGGGTCTTGCTATGTTGCCCAGGCTGGTCTTGAACTCCTGGGATCAAGTGATCCTCCCACCTCGCCTCCCAAATTGCTGGGATTACAAGTATGAGGCACCACACTGACCCGTTACATACATTTTTCTATCTAAGTTGCCACAGACAAGTTTTGCCAACTGATTCACCCTGCATTACTCAAGCAGTGGTCTGTTTTAGACTCCTATGGCAGTCTCTTCCCTGTTTTTCTAGTATTTACTTGCTAGCTAATCCCGAAACTGGAGCCATATATTCTGGCTTTTTGTTACTGCAGCATTCTACTTCTGGTATCAATAACTGTATCAGCCAGACTTCAATCAGAAAAGCAAAGCCTTTATGAGTAATATGAGATAATGGATATTTATGGGTATTAGAACTCATGTAATTGTAGAAGGAGCCGGACAAGTGAAAGTTTAGAATAGGGAGTTAGAGGATCACAGAAAAGGTCATCAAGCCATTCTCTTAAAGCCCTGGAACGGGTGGAAATGTTGACATCTGCAAGGGAATCTGATAAATCAGTTCGATGTAAGAGGCCAAAGTACAACCACGAAGGGGAGGCTCATGGAAAGAGGTCTCCAAGAAGCTGTTGGTTGTAAGCAGCTACCACCTCTGTGGGTTCACCTGCAACCATGTGGTGATAGGGGTGGGCTGCTATTGGCTGTCAGAGCCAGTAGTTATAAAGAAGAGCTGGGTGCAGAGTAGAGGAACGTGAGGACAAATGAGGACGTATTGGACACATCTACACCTTTCTTTCTCTGTATGTGATTACAAAACAACCTTCAGTGAGTAATGACTATTGCCTTTCAAACTTCCACAAATTCCTCTTTTGGCCAACTCTAATCTGGAACTATACAGGGAAAGAGTCTGGGGAACGTACCTCCCAGATTAACTAAACTGGCAACAGGGTAATCCAACATACTCCCTAAATGTCTGCCTAAATTAAGTCTGAAATGCTCCTCAAGGGCCCTGTGCAGATTTCAGAAAGGCTCCAGGAGATAGCTCGGGAATATTGACAGGCAAAGCCATGAAGCATTTGTGTTATAAGACACCCTTTGTTTATTTGCCTAATGTCTTAAAGGAGCACTGGCTACGGAATTAGGATGCTACAATTACGGACCTGGATCCACCACTCACTAGATTCAATTATAAGATTATTTCATCACTCACTAGATTAACCAGTCACCTTGCCAGATTTGTTCAGATTATCTGGGCTTCAATTTCCTCATCTATAAAAGGAGAGCAATCCCTCCTGGGCTGCTTTCTCCATACATTGCTTTGAGGAGCCAGTTGGTAGCCATCAATGCATTTGTAAAGCTGATGTAATGAATTTATGGACATGCAGAGGGCAGCCATACATAGCGAGAGTAGCTGTCCTTATAGAGTAGCTGTCCTTTTATAGAGTAGCTGTCCTTCCACAGAAATTTGCCCAACCCCTGCTGCACTCCCCTAGTTTAGTCTAAGAGGTTTGTGCTATTTCTGCTGAGGTAGAAAACTCATGCAAACCGAAGCCTCTTGGCTTCTTTTTTTTAGATCTGCCTTCCCAGCTCTCTATCTTCCATCAGAAAGACCCCTTTTCTAATGCCAGGTAATGGGTAATGGGGAGGAGCAATTGAGACTTGAATATCCCAGCCCTTCACTATTTCATCTGCCTACATACTCTACCCACCCCTCTACCCTTCATCCACAATTTCTACCTGCCTAAATCCTATTCATGTCTCACTCTTCAGTTCAAAGATTATTCTCTTCTTCCCAAATGTTTTCTGATTCCCTTTGGCTGGATGCAATCTTTTCCATTCCTTAAACCTCCAGGGCAGCCCATCTTTCATTGCACTTACCATACCCTGACAATACCCTAACACTTAAACCTTTGAGTACTTATCTTATTCTTCTACTAAATGTCACATTCCTGGAGACAGGGAACTTGCTTATTGAGCTCAAATAAATAACTTTTGGTATCCTTCACATTAAAGTGTAGACGGAACTTAGCACACATATATTTGGCAAATAGAGTTGAAAGAAAACAAATTGAGGACATGCAGCCACATGTTGGTGTCCTAAATAACGATAGTCTGTAAAGGCATAGTTGCCCACAAGAAGACATAGAAAAATGAAGAGTTTATGACTCTTAGCCACGTAGGTCTCTATTATTATGAATGTTTTGTCTTCACTTCATAAGGTCCCTCCATCATGTTGATGTGATGACCTCTGAGATGGGACAGTTCAAATAGAAGCTAGGTCTCAATCCGCCTATACTCAGAGGTAAATGATCTTTATAGAACCCCATACCACATAGCAGAGGATGCAAATATTAACCAGGGCCAGTGGCCCTTCTGTTTAGGTTATGACTGGAGCTATCACTGAGCCACATCCTCTCTAAGAGACAGTCCATGCACCCGAGATAAGGTTTCAAGACGCCTTTGAGTCAGGAAAGTTGTTTAGCTAAGTGTCTGTGTCTTTAGTCATGTACTCTCTGGGTTGGTGGGTTCTTTTCTGTCGTCTCAGAATAGTTCCCAAAGGAAAATTGATATCAGAAAATGTTCACGTTATCTCTCCACCCTTAGGCAAGTGACTTCCCCTCTCTTGACCTCTGTTTCCTATAGAAAGAGACAGATTAAAATAGCTCATAAAGGTCTTGCCCAGCTCTGATATTTCAGGACTCTATTCTGAGCTACAGGCTGAATTCCCAGGGCCCCAGGCTACTGGCCTTCTCTTCTCTGCTTCTGAAAGGATGTATGGCTCAGATTTTTTCAATGGGCCTCAGCTGGGACATGCTTCCTGTTCTCTGGGATACTATGGCTCTGCAGATGATGACCATTTATTTGCCATTATGTAAAGGTCCTTCATCCCAGATGTTACAAGGAGGGAGGTTATTTATCACAGACCCACAGTAGTATCTCCCTAATTCAAATGACCAGTGTGTTCCCTTGAAAATGTCCATGTCCCAGTCACTGTAGAACCCAAGCGGATTTGAGGATGCCAAGTTACAGAAAGAAGACTGTATAGGTGGAACTGTTAATGCCTAAGGCATGACTATTCATTATTAACAAGTTCAAGTTTATCAGCAGGCAGTTATCTGTGTGTTAAAACTCTTGCTTACCTTCTTCTGGTTGGTTTATGTAATATATGACTATGATGATTTCTTAGAACATTGTTAGATTATGGTGACTACCATGTCAGAATTGGAAAGGAATCTAGCGCTCAGCTAGTTCAAACCCCTGTTTCTACAGGTGTATAACTGAGAGCTAGAAAGGAGATGAACCAAAATGCAGCATATGGTAGAGTCAGGAACAGGACCCAAAACCTCCAACCGCCAGGTTCCTATATATCATATTACTCCAAAGCAGAGGTCACCAAGATGGTGTACTCTAGTTCATGCAGTTACTCACAGAAGAATCCCTTTCCCAGGCCCTCTTTCCAAAAATCTACTTAGCCTTTTTTTATTAAGTTCTAGCAAGAGAATTTTAATTGGTTTCTAATTCACAACATATTAAAAATAAGCAGACAGGAAAGTGTAGTTAATAGGCTGATAAAAAGACAGGAAATAAAACACTACATAAAGAAGACTTCAAGAATTTCAAGGCTTTATAGTCTGGCAATGTTTAACGCAGGTCAAGCAACATTACACAACTCAATATTCCCAAGATTATCACTTTCATGTAGTATCACAATGGTTGATATTCATAACGATGTCCCTGGATCACCCAGAAAGGGTTAGCCTGTTTCACTTGAGAAAGTAGGTACTTCTTTAAAGTACTTTTTTTTTAAAAATGTTACACCAAAAAAGAAAATTCTTAATTATAGTTAGGTAAACCTTTGGCTATCTGGAAAACTGAGTCAGACAAAATAACACAACAGCTGGGAGGTTGAAGGAAGTGACATTTCAGCTGTGTGCAGATAGGCACACTCTACAGTAATAAGACTGGTGTGAGTTCAGCTGGTATCTGCAGAGAAGAGGAATAAATAGCAAAGCCATGATCTCATCTTCTGTTTACACTTCAATTCCCAAAGTTAGTGATTAATTGTACTTGTGTTTTGTTGCCAGGGCAAATTGTTTTTCTTTAAAACTCCCACTTATTTTAAATAAATAAACCATTAGTTTCAAAACAGAAGTGTCAAATGTCAAGATATTTCTGACATGCTAAGCTAATGAACAAAACAATGAATTCATTAGAAGCTACTAGAGATAGGCAGCCTTTGAGAACTTTTCTTTAATAACTTTGAAAGGCAGTAGGAATCATTCTTGGTAAGAGATTTTTTTCATGCATCTTGGCTAAAATATCAGTCCAGAGACTGCGAACACAAATAAAACTTAAGAATTGGGTTAGGTATAAGATAATAGAGTAGATATATCAAGAATTCATACTTGAATAAATATACCGACTAGCTATTATACGAAGCTTCCAAAACTCCTGTCTCACATGAAATCAGCTTTAGGCTACCAGTTTAGGATCTCTGGTTGGATCTCTGAATTTGCACAGGGCCTCTGATTCTTCCAAAGAATGGAATTCTTTTAGCACACAGGCATTTTTTTTTTTTTTTTTGCATCCAAGTCTTAACACAAACATGTACACACAGAGATACACACTCACACTATTTTTGGATAATTCCAATAAATAGTTACTATATTAAGACTGCCTATTATACATTAGTTTTCATTACATGACTTTCCTGCTTAAAACTTTTCAGTGTCGTCCGCTTACAGAATTAATGGCATTCAAGGTCAACCATAATTTACTTTCCACATATCCTTCCAAGTACATCTCCTCCTACAATCCCCACAGACTCCCTGGCTACTCACTCTTCATGGAATGAGGCTTGTACTTTCAGTTCTTGTAAACAAATGTTTATTGGATAACTGCTATGTGCCAGGTCCTGTTCCATGCACTGAAGACATATCTATAAAATAAAATAAAGTCCTTCTCTCCTGTAGCTTATGTTCTAATGGGGATTGTTCACCTACTTTGAGTGCTTATGCAGTGCTTCTGCTTGTATGAACGCACTTGTCACACTGTATGACACCTGCCTGTGTTGGTGTTCCCCAATCTCAACACTGCTGTCCTGTGCACAGCACTGTGTCGGGCTCATCTCTCATCACCTCCATCTCATGCTTTGCTCGGCAGTAGGCACGTATTGGATACTCAATGAATGACTTGTATATACAGTTTCCATTCTTTGGAAATGTGATAAGTTCCTGTTGCACATAGAATCTGTCTGCAAGGTTATCTAACTTTTTAAAACTTTCATATTGAGTTATTTTTAATAAATAAGTCACTTGGTTATTGACAGGAACAACAAATGTTAAGTTACATGTAACGGAACAAAATAAGATGAATGAAACTGATCAGATGTCCACATTGACTTAACCTGTAATGTGTGTTTTCTCAAGTTTCAGAATCTCTAACTTCCTTTCTTTGGGTTTCTCAGGCTGAATAGCCTACTCTTGGGTGGCCCCTTCCTTTTCTTTCTGAAGATCCGAAAAGAAGCTTAACTGATGAGAAACTGATCCAACTGAGAAACTGCTCATCTTGTTCCGTTTCTCTTTGACCTCAAAGGTAGAAACTGAAGACCAGGTGTTGGCAACCTTCTGTGGCAGGGAGACCACAGACACAGAGCAGACTCCTGGCAAGGAGGTGGTCCTCTCCCCTGGTTCCTTCATGTCCATCACTTTCCGGTCTGATTTCTCCAATGAGGAGCGATTCACAGGCTTTGATGCCCACTACATGGCTGTGGGTAAGTTGGAGAACTGGTTCACCCTCAGGTCTCTCTCTGAAGATGAAAACTGCCATGTGTCCTCTCCTTTACATTGAAAATCTGTATATGCACCACATAGATTCTACCATTAATGTCCTACTGCATTTGCTCTACCACATATCTATCCATCTATCTATCCTCTATCTATCCAGCAACTCATCATTTACAAAGTGTTTTAAAGTAAATTGCAGACATCAGTACACTTCTTTCTAAATAATTCAGCATGCATATTATTTTGCTGGGTTCGATATTTGTTCATAGTATTTTTCTTTTAGTGTAAAATTGACATACAATGAAATGCACAAATCTCATGTATACATTTGTTGAATTTTGGAAAATCTATATTTGTGTGTAACCCAAACCTCTAACAAGACATTGAACTTTACCACCAGCCCAGAGGGTTCCTTTTTGTCCCTGCCCAGTCAATCTCTGTTCCCACTTCCCTCAAAAGAAACAACTGTTTTGATTTTTTTCTGCTACAGATTAGTTCTTGCCTCTTCTAAAACTTCATTTAAATGAACACACACAGAATATATTTCAGGGGTGAGGATTCTTTTACTCAGCTTAATGTTTCTGAGATTCATTCATGTGTTGCATGCATCAGTAATTTGCTCCTTTTCCTAGCAGAGTAATTTTCCATTGTATGAATATACTAATGTTTACTCATTCTCTCATTGATGGCTACCTGGAATCTACCCATTTTTTGGCTCTCACTAATAAAGTTTTTATGAACCTTCTTGTACAAGTCTTTTTGCAAACATATGTTTTCAATTCTATTGGATAAATATATAACAGTAGAATTGCTGGGTCATAGGAGAGGTGTATGTTTAGTTTTACGAGACATTGCCAGACCTGTTCCAAAGCAAGTGTATCATTTTTGATCTGTCCACCAATGTATGAGAGTTCTGGCTGCTCCGCATCTGCACCAACATTAGATGTTAGCAGTTTTTTAAAATTTTAACCACTCTGGTGAGTATGTAGTTGTACCTCATTGTGGTTTAAATTGCGTTCCCTTGATGACTAGCAGTGTTGGACATCTTTTCATGTGCTTGTTGGCCATTCGTTTATCCCTTTTGGGGAAATGTACATTCAAATGCCTAGGACAGGGCTTGACCCACAGTAGGGGCAGAAAGAAAGGAAGAGGTAGCATGAGGTAGAAGTTAAGAGCACAAGCTCTGTATCCAGCTTCTCTGGATTTAAATCCTGGGTCTGCCACTTACTCTCTGTGTGACTCTAAGGTCTTTAATGCCTCCACGTCTCTATTTCATCCTCCATAGAATGTGAATAGTAACAGGATGCATAGTAACAAACGTGTAATGCCTCCTGAGGTTGTTGTCCCACACAGAGTTATTATTATAACTGTTAAAGGATAGTGGTACTGCCGGCAGTCAGGTTGCCTGGGTTTGAACTTGGCTTTTTGTGACCTTGGGCAACTTGCCTAACCTCTCTGAGTTCTAGCTTTCTAGTTTGGAAAGTGAAGATAATGGCTACCTCTGGGCTGTATGTGAGGATTAAATGAGAGAATGCATGAACCTCGCAACATAGTGAGGGGCCCATGTGAAGTGCTCTGTAAATGTTGACTGTGGTCTTCATCATCATGCATGTATTGATGGAGAGGCTTTACCTCCCCTACAGATGTGGACGAATGCAAGGAGAGGGAGGACGAGGAGCTGTCCTGTGACCACTACTGCCACAACTACATTGGTGGCTACTACTGCTCCTGTCGCTTTGGCTACATCCTCCACACAGACAACAGGACCTGCCGAGGTAAAGCCGACCAATGATTCTATGTGTTGCCCTTAAATGCCATATCCTCAGTAACATTAGATGAGACTCAGAGAAAGACAGATATGCAGTAGGAACAAGTAAAAATGAAGTCAATGATACACCTCAGACACCACATGGATGAAGATGCAGAAATACCCACCCAACAGTCTGGAAACCTGATCTTGGGTTATCAAAGGAGGGAAGTTCTAGACTATTTGGTCATCTTTCTTCCTCCGCCTCCTGGGTTCAAATGATTCTCCTGCCTCAGCCTCCCGAGTAGCTGGGATTACAGGCATGCGCCACCACGCCTGACTAATTTTGTATTTTTAGTAGAGACGGGGTTTCTCCATGTCGGTCAGGCTGGTCTCAAACTCTCAACCTCAGGTGATCTGCCCACCTCGGCTTGCCAAAGTGCTGGGATTACAGGCGTGAGCCACCATGCCCGGCCAGCCATCTTTCTTTCCAGGCAGCATTTTTACTATATACGTTGCTGTCTTTTGTCCTATTGTAGGTAATTGGGTTGGTCAAGTTAGGGGAAAACCTGGGTTTCCCAGTTCTTTCTCTTTGAGCCATGAACTATGCCTTACCCAGCAACTCCTTTTCTCTTGTTTTCCACGGCCCCTAAGTTCCTCTACAACAGAGAGACCTCAGTCCAAAGGAAAGAAGAGAGAGAGGAAAGAGGCAAACAGAGACAGCCAGAAAACTTCCCGTTCCTTCTATCTTTGTTTTCATCTCTCATCAACATACCTACTATGCTGTAGTCTCGTGCTTACAGAGGGATGGAGAAATGGAGGGGTTTAGCCACTTTCTAAGAGGAGCTCTTGGGCAAGTGGGGTAATTGCCATGTAAGCAAATGGTGGACTGTCTTATGGTCTCTATTTTAACATTAATGTTTCCATTACATTTACATAATGAAAGTATGGACATAGCACAATCAGACCTGCGCAGGCAAATACTCCTCAGAGATGTGACCCTTCACAGAGATGACAGAGGAAGGAGAAGAAGGGCCTTCCAGGCAGAGAGAACAGCTTCTGCAAACAGTCAGCGGTGTGATAGAACTTGCAGTGTTTCAGGGAACAGCCAGTAGATTAGTGTGGTCCAGGATAAGCGTCTATGCTTGAGATCTCACTTGGAAGCTAGCTGAGTGAAGGATCATTGGAAGAGGGTGAGTCTGGAGACAAAAGATTTTTTCTTCCTCCTTCAAAAGCTGCTATTTGCTTCTGAATCAAACCCCACAGAACACATCAGTATAAAGCAATCTAAAATCAAAAGAACAGGCACATGCAGAGTTTTCTTAAAGAGTATTATATTTTCTATTGTTTTTATTCAGTCCAGTTTTTATTGAGTATCCACTATGTGTTGAGTACAGTCAGGGCCAAGAATGCTCAGGGTGGAGCAAGGATTCTCACTCATTTTCTTCATTTTCACCCATCACTGGGAGCCTTTTTAAATATCATTTTCCTGATAGTTCCATGAAATTTTAACACCACAGATAGACTGTGTATCTGTTTATGTACTGTATGTCCATCTGTGTATTGTGCATTTAAAAAGTAAGACCTTCCCTACCAAGAAGAAATTTTAGCTTTCTTGAGGGCAAGATCATCCCCATGAGAAGGATTGGGGTAGAAAATGAAAACAGATGGGAACTCAGGAGACTTCTATCCTAACCTTGTTCTGCAACTCATAGCTGTGAAACTTTCAGTTAATCATACCCCCTTTGCCCAAACCACAGTTTTCTCATTCACAAATAAGCAGAATGAACAAGGGCTTAGAAACACTGACACCCCGAATCTAGGATGAGCTGGCCCAAGGGTAAAGGCTCAGTGACAAATAAAGGTTCCTTAGCAGGGCTAAAGTCATGCCTAGCTTCCCAGGACAGTGGACTCTTGGTTGCAGTAAATGCAGTCATGAACAAAGCATAATTCCTGAACTCACAAAACTTACAGTCTAGTGGGAGCAAGAAAATCAACATAAAGATAGGGAGTTTCTAAAAGAAAATCTTTAGACAAATTAAATTTAACAGAGTTTACCTGAGCAAAGAAGCATTTGAGAATCACCCCTCCACCCACCCCACCACCACTAGAATATGTTGAGAGCAGCTACAGGATTGCTCATGTTGGATAATGTTTATGGAAAGCAGAAGGAAAATGATGTACATCACGTGGAAGTCAGGTACAGAAACAGCCAAATTACTTACAGCTTATATTTGCCTTGTTTGAACATGGTTTGAACAGAAGGCCACCTGTGACTGGCCAAAACTCTGTGATTGATACTGTTAACTTAAAAATCAAGATTGCAAATCTGTAAGATTAGAAAAAGAGAGGAGATTTTATTTCTTATAAAGGGTTACAGCAGGTGGCCATCCTGAGAGTCTGGGAAGCACAGCCTCCAGCCAAGATCAGAACCAGGCACTTAAAAGGAGGAGGGGTTGAGTTAGGAGCTTCATGCTGAAGCACAGCCTCCAGCCAGATCAGAACCAGGCACTTAAAAGGAGGAGGGGTTGAGTTAGGAGCTTCATGCTGAACAGGTTGGCTAAATATTCATATTCAACAGGCCACAGGAGGAGCTATGAATATTCATGAGAGTGGTCCTGGCACATACATATTGAACAAATATGCATGTCACATATGACCCATGTTCACTTTGGGATGGAGACTTCACATTAAATGTATTACAGTTAGGCCCTCTGGGTCAAAATGTCTTTTTAGGACAGGAGGCATTCAAGTGTGAAGCCTCTGTAAACTGGCAAGAATCAGTCCGTGGTGAGAAGTCTCTTATCAGGAGAAAGTGACTGAAATTTTCTCTTGTCCATTCAAAGTTATAGTTATGGTTGGTGGAACAGGGTGGCAGTCAGTCAGTCAGCATCTGATGGAGCTGAAAATTGTTTTCGTATCACTTATCTCAAGCCCCGTGCTTGTTGTTTAGCTGCTGGAGAAAAAGAAAAACTTCATAGCATTGTAAGAACATAGTTTATGCCTTCAGTGTAGGGATACATGGCTTAACCCTTGCCTGGCGTGGCCTTAGGTCCTTCATAATTCATAATTTGGTACTTTATTGCCTGTTTTCTCAATCTCATCATCTCTGTTTTAACATTAATGCTGGTCAATTGTTGTGTCCAAACTGCAAAGAAGAGAGGATATACAAGGATCCAACGTACCATTCCATCATGGCCAGAAATTCCATTTTAAGGTTTTTCTGGAGATCCTGTTGCCACGGGGGGCCCATTAGGTCACTGGAGGGCTTGGGATTTTATTTTTAGTTTACAGTAAAAGTATAGTTTACAGTCTATTTAAAAATCCAGTTAGGTTATAGTTCACCATGTATGCAGAACCCTTCAGGCTGTATTTAAAATGTGTGAGGAGGCCAGGCACGGTGGCTCACACCTGTAATATTGGCACTTTGGGAGGCCAAGGCAGGCAGATAGCTTGAGTCTAGGACTTTGAGATCAGCCTGGGCAACATAGCAAGACCCCATCTCTACAAAAACTACAAAAATCAGCTGGGTGTGGTGGCACATGCCTGTAGTCCCAGCTATTCGGGAGGCTGAGGTGGAAGGATTGACTTGAGCCCAGGAGGCGGAGGTTGCAGTGGGTCGAGATGGCACCACTGCACTCCAACCTAGGCGATAGAGTGAGGTCCTATCTCAATAAAATAAAATAAGTAAGAAGGAAGCTTTGGGCTACATTTAACTGAACAGAGTGAATAGCACTATAAAGAAAAACAAAACAAAGACAGGGGCTAGAAAGTGAGGGTGTGTGTAAAGGGACTACAGGAGATGAGGGATCTCCTAAAGTTCTGGGTAGAGGGACGGCAGGATTACAGAGGTCCAGGCATCCCCCGACCACTCCATCTCAAAACACTTCCCTCTCAGATTCCTCTCCCTGACCTCCATACCAGAGGATCTGATGAGAAAGATCATCACACGGGGTACACAACCCTGAGAGACAATTAGAAAATCTGTTATTGAGTCTCAACTCTGTAAATTACTAAACATGTGACCTTTAATAAATCATTTCCCTTCATTGAGCTTCATTTGTTCCATCTGTAAAATGGAGATGCCAATACCTTCCCTGTCTACTGCTTGGGACCACTGGGAATATCATATAGTAACAGATAAGCAAAGTGTGGTTGCTTGCTATGGTGTGGTTGCGATGTGCCATTTTCTCTGCTGTATTTCCTACAGTGGAGTGCAGTGACAACCTCTTCACACAAAGGACCGGGGTGATCACCAGCCCTGACTTCCCAAACCCTTACCCCAAGAGCTCCGAATGCCTCTATACCATCAAGCTGGAGGAGGGTTTCATGGTCAGCCTGCAGTTCGAGGACATATTTGACATTGAAGACCATCCTGACGTGTCCTGCCCTTATGACTACATTAAGGTGAGCTTGCAATGAACACTTGTCCTAGAGATGCTGGAAAATCTTGGCCAAGTTGGGGAAATTGATATTCTGGAACCTTCACCTTCTTCTCCCAGGACAGAGAGCCAAGCAGCTAATTTCTCAAAAAGCCATTATTTAAAATAACATCTATCATCTTAGTTAGATCTATTCCAGGGATCTGTGATCTGAAACTATCTTCCTGGCCACTAGGGTGGCTTAAGGAGGAGAGTCGTAAGGTCAAAATCTGCATTTTATTTTTTTAAAATTATTATTATTATTTTGAGACTGAGTCTCACTCTGTTGCCCAGGCTGGAGTGCAGTAATCTTGGCTCACTGCAACCTCCACCTCCCAGGTTCAAGGGATTCTTCTGCCTCAGCCTCCCAAATAGCTGGGATTACAGGCACCTGCCAACACGCCAAGCAGATTTTTGTATTTTTAGGAGAGACGGGGTTTCACCATCTTGGCCAGCCTGGTTTTGAACACCTGACCTCATGATCCACCCACCTCGGCCTCCCAGAGTGCTGGGATTACAGGCGTGAGCCACTGCACCTGGCAAATCTGCATTTTAGAAAGGTCTCTTGCGGGCATGCCCAGCCCCATGGGCATCCATGCCATGCAGTCACATAGGGCCCTGTGCACAGAGGGACCTCATGCTTGGTTTAATAAACATATGAAATTATTTTCTTCTATTTTTTTAACCTATTGCTAAGGCAAAGAAAAATGTATGAAATTTTTAATTCGTTTCAAATAAGGGGCTCCATATTTTCATTTTGCCCCAGACCTCACAAATTTTGCTGCTGGGCCTGCTTGCGGGAAGAGGCTATGTAAAACACAAATAAAGAGGGAAGAAATACCACAGGCAAATAACTACTCAATTTGTGGTTATTTCAATATTATAATTAAGATGCAATGGCAGCCTGAATTTGAGCCATGGCTGGGATAATGGGGGAGATATTTTTGAGATATGTGGAAAGCAAAACCAGTGATTTCTATAGAGTGATCAGTCAAAGCATCCAAGTAGAGCTAAATATTAGAGTCTATCTCAGAAGAGACATTGAGCTGGGGATAAAGATGGGAGCAATCAAATGTTTAAAGAGGTGCTGATTTAAACCATGGAAATGGCGGGATGTCCTAGGAAAAAAAAATGGAAGCTAGAACACAATAAATTATGATACCTAGACGGAGGTGGAAAAACCCGCAAAAGAGGACAGAAAGAGCCAGAAAATGAGACTTCCAAAAAGAAAGCTGACAACACTGAGAGAGGCAGAAAAGCCTGAGAGGACACAAAAGGAAACTCTGGAACCTAGAGCCTGACCTGTCCCCTACTTAGATACAGAGACTAAGAAGCAGCTTGGCTGGAGGTGGAATATCAGAGGTATAGACCATGGGTTTTCTATTTTGCTGTGTTAGCAAACTACCATAAACATAACAGCTTAAAACAATCCCAATTTCTTATCCCAGCATTGTGTAGCTCAGAAGTCCCAGTGAGCACAACTGGGATTCTTTGTTTAGGGTCTCAAGAAACTGAAATCCAGGTGTTAGCTAATGGAGCTCTTATCTAGAGGCTCTGGAGAAGAATCAGCTTCATAGATCTTTTAAGTTGTTGGCAGAATTCAGTTCCTTGCAGATGTAAGACTAAAATCCCCTTCTTCCTGGCTGTTGGGCAGTGGTGGCTCTCAGCTCTGGAAGTGGCATTCAGATCCTTTCACATTGCCCCTTGTCATCAGAAACAGTCCCTCCCATCAAATTCCTAACACAGTTCAAATCTCCCTGACTTCTGCTGCTGCTGTGTTGAATGGGCTCGTGTGGTTGGGTTAAGTCCACCCAGATGTTCTTCTTAACTTTAGGTCAGCTAATGAATAACTTTAATACATCTGTAAAAGCCCTTTTGCCATTTAATATAACATCACTACAAAGTAACGCCAGGAGTGAAGGTCAAGGGGACCACCCCAGAATTCTGCCGGGTGTCCCAGGAACTACACCTGGGAGCCTCACTCAAGCACACAACCTCTTGGGCTTCATTTGTTTCCCCCTCTCCTCAATAAGGACAACAAAACAAAGATGTTGCTTGGGATTGTAGAAGCACCAAACGATAGGTAAGGAGTCATGGCAGAGATGGGAGAAAAGTGGGTTAAAGACATAAAGAATAACCAGAACTGGGAGATGGGGAATCCGGATCAGGTGATAGAGCCTGTTGCCTTCTCTCCTCCACTGCCCCCAACTCCCCACAAACACATCACCTGCCTCCTGCTCAACTGCAGAACTTCCCATTGTTCTGTTTTGTTTTGTTTTTTTGCTTCCACTCTTGCCCTACACAATCTATTCTCCCACAGCATAGAGGGTAATCTTTATAAAAGCTAGATTCAGTTGAGTTTGCATTTGAAATTAAACCTAAATTTGTCAACACAATGTGACCTTTGTCTGTTTTCCAACCTCATGCCACGACATGCCCACTGCCCAGCCAGCCTGGCTTCCTGCCTGTTCCTAACACTAGGCAAACTCTTTCCCACCTTTGGCCTTGATTTTACATTTGCAG
>CAUYNB010063346.1:0-10843 GCA_963574225.1 Lagothrix lagotricha
GGTAGCTAGTGAGTAGGAGGGAAGAGTTCAAACTCCCAAGACAGAAAAAAAGGCCTTTTATAGTATTATAGAACTGTAATACACACACACACACACACACACACACACACACATACACAATGTACTTCTATATATAATTGATTATATATATGTATATATGTCCTCAATATGCTTGGTGAACCGATTCCTAATTTTGTTGGTTCAGTTTAGATTAATGTTAAGGACTGCATGGGAATTTGTCAAACACAATTGTTCAGGTCTTTTCATCTGACTAGACTCCAAACAACGATGGATAGCAAGTTCTGAACTCTGCATTATTCTTGGATCACTTCTGGAAATTCACCAGTGTTTCTATCTCAAATTGTTGTTCAGCCTTGATACTATACCACTTAGTTTCCTTCCTTTTTGTTTCTAGCTTCAGCCTCATTATTTGATTTCTGTATTTGTCTCTGTATTCTCTATCATCAACCTTATTCAGATGTATACGCTTTCATAAATCCTGAAGAAATACCTGCACTAATTAATTGTCTGTAGTCTCTATCTTGGACTTGTAATCTGTTTACTTATGAAGAGTTATGCTTAATAAATACCACTAAAAAATTCCATAACTTGAGAATATTATCACTTCCAATATATATTTTAGATTATTTTCCAGTTCTTAATATCAATTTCTCAGTACTTCAGCAAATACCTAAGTTCTGAAACTGCCACCACCGTCTGCATTCTCAACAGGTGACTTTCTTTCTAAATCATCAATGAAATGAATACAATTTTGTGAGGTATACCTTAACTTCATGTCCTAACATTTATACATTTAGCTATACTCTTTATCTTTTTCTGTTGTTAAAATATATGACGTGGTAATTTTACAACATATTTCAAATCCTCTTATCAAAAGATGGAGTCTAATTCTGCTTCAGTTTATATATTAACCTTAGTGACTAATTTCTTATAAATAAAGTGGAGCTGAAGGAATAAATGATGCTATATGACTTCTGAGTCTACTTTAGAAATAGGTGATACTTTCTCTTGAATGCACTATCTCTCTCCGTGTCTCTCTCTCTGCAGATGATCACCCTTGTAACTCTAGCTATTAGGTTATAAGGAAGATTAGGCCACATATCGAAGACATGTATATGTGTTCTGTCATGCATTCTGAAGCAGGGTACCAAATGACAAATAGAAAAGGAAGATGTAAATTATCTCTGTTCATAGATAAAATGATCATTTATGTAGAAAACCCTAAAGATTACACACACATGGACAAACACACGCACACAACTGTTAGAACTAATACATCCAAAAAAAGATACAGGATAAAATATCAAAATCAGTTTGCAAAAATCAATTGCATTTTATACAGTAATGTTGAATAATCAGAAAAGGAGATTAAGAAAACCCTTTCCTTGTAGATATCTTTCACTTCCCTTCCCTTGTTAGTTGTATTCCTAGGTATTTTATTCTCTTTGTATTAATTGGGAATGGGAGTTCATTTGTGATTTGGCTCTCGGCTTGCCTGTTGTTGGTGTATAGGAATGTTAAAGATTTTTGCACATTGGTTTTGTATCCTGAGACTTTGCTGAAGTTGCTTATAAGCTTAGAAGCTTTTGGGCTGAGATGATGGGGTTTTCTAGGGATATGATCATGTTATCTGCAAACAGCGATAGTTTGACTTCATGTCTCCTGTTTGAATGCCCTTTATTTCTTTCTCATGTCTAACTGCTCTGGCCAGAACTTCCAATACTATGTATGTTAAATAGGAGTGATAAGAGAGGGCATCCTTGTCTTGTGTCAGTTTTCAAGGGAAATTCTTCCAGCTTTCGCCCATTCAGTATGATATTGGCTGTGGGTTTGTCATAAACAGTTCTTACTATTTTGAGGTATGTTCCTTCAATATCTAGTTTATTCAGTTTTTTAACATAAAGGGATATTGAATTTTATTGAAAGACTTTTCTGCATCTATTGAGATAATCATGTGGTTTTGTCTTTAGTTCTGTTTATGTGATGAATCACATAAAAATTTACCCTTAAAAAATCCATAGTAATGGAAACTCTGAAAGAGTTACTTGAGGGAGAATGAAAAAGATGCCATATTTATGGTTTGATAAACAAGAAGAAAAAATAAACAAGAAAAGTGATATGTTAGTCTGTTCTCATTTCTGCTAATAAAGACACAACCAACACTGGGTAATTTATAAAGGAAAGAGGCTCAATTGACTCACAGTTCAGCATGGCTGGAGAGACCTCAGGAAACTTACAATCATAGCAGAAGGGGAAGCAAATGCGTCCTTCTTCACATGGATGTGGGAAGGAGAAAAGGGGAAAAGCCCTGTGTAAAACTGTGAGATCTACAAGAACTTACTCACTATCATGAGAACAGCATGAGGGTAACTGCTCCCCATGATTCAATTACCTCTCATGACACGTGGGGATTATGGGAACTACAGTTCAAGATGAGATTTGGGTGGGGACACAGCCAAATCCTATCAAGTGGTACATTTTATTAAATTAAACAGACATTGGTAGAATGAAATAATAGAAGACTAATGACTTTGAAAGGTAAATAATATAAAAATAAAATATGAAGTCTGTATTAGTCAGGGTTCTCCAGAGGGACAGAACCAGTAGGATATATGTATATATAGAAGGGAGTTTGTCAGAGAGAATTGCCTCACACGATTACAAGGCAAAGTCCCATGATGAGTCATCTGCAGACTGGGGAAAGAGAGAAGCCAGTAGTGGCTCAGTTCATGTTCAACAGCTTCAAAACTAAGGAAGCTGACAGTGTAGGCTTCAGTCTCTGGCCAAAGGCCTGAGAGCCCCCAGGAGGCCGCTAGTGCAAGTTCCAGAGTCCAAAGCCCAGAGAACCAGGAATCTAATGTTCAATAGCAGGAGGAATGAAAGCTGTGCCTAGCACAGGAAGAAAGAAAGAACAAAATATTCAGCAAACTGCATGCCCCTTCTTCTGGCTGCTTTGTTCTAGCCATGCTGGTAGCTGATTGGATGGTACCTATCCACACTGAGGGTGAATCTTCCTTTTCAAGTCCATTGATTCAAATGTCCATCTCCTCTGGCTGCACTCTTACAGACATACCCAGAAACAACACTTTGCCAGTCATCTAGGCATCCCTCAGTTCAATAAAGTTGACACCTAATATTAACCATCACAAAGGCTATATAAGGCAGGAAGAGGTCATAAGGGTAATGTGATCTAAGGTCCTTGAATGGAGATGGAAGAAAATATCTGTTAATCATTAGATTTTATTAATTAAGTTATATATACTCAAAAGTACTAGTTAATGTTAGCAGAATTAAGTAGATTTTATAATTTCTAGACCAGGAAAACCAATTAGGTAGTATGAGATAAATCAAGAAGTACAAATGTGAAGAAAGCAGAAATAAACTTTAGGAATGGAAGGACAATGAGAAAACACAAAGCAAGCTGATAGATATAAACCAAAATATACCAGTTAATGCATACACACACACTATAACCTTTAAATACAAATAAAGATTGAAAGGTTTATTTTAGAAAAAGAAATCCAAACACATGCTGTTCACAAGAGATCTACATAAATGATAAGTACAGAGAAAGACTAACGATAAAGTCATGGAAAATGACATACTAGGCAAAAGCAACTACAAGAAATATTGTGTAGTTTTATGAATATCATGCAAATTAGATTTTAAGTGTTACAAGTATCATCAGCAGTAAAGAGGGTTGTCATGTAATAAAAATGATTCAATTGTTCATTCATATGCATTGTATATCAGAATTTACCAATAAAGTCAACAAATAAAAAATAAATGCCACAGAACTTGAAGGAGAATTGGACAAAATAATCAACATCAGAATGATTTTCAAAGTATATCTCAGAAAATGAAATATCAAGCAGGAAACATATGTAGAGAACATGAAAAAATTGAACAACATTGTTTAAAAGTTTGATCTATTACACGTGTAAAGAAAGTTGTAATCATTCAGTGGCAAATACATATTATTTTCAAGCACAGAGATCATTTAATGAAAATGGACAATATTCTGAATCAAAAAGGCAGTCTAAAAAGCTTCAAAGGACTGTTTTCATGATGACTATGCCTTCTTACACAAGGAAATTAAGTTGGAAATTTAAAAACAACATCTATATTTGGAAGCCAAGAAATAGCCCTCTCACATTGGGTATAAATGAAAATCATAGTGGAAATAACAAATATTAGCATTTAAAATTGATGCCAAGAAAAGTATCACATATCAAAATTACCCCAGCAAAGTGGTATGAAGGCAAAATGTATACTCTACATTATAAAAGAAGATGGTCTTAAATTTGTCCTGAACATTCAATGGAAAAGACAAATGAATAAAGACATTAAAAGGTAGTAAGTTTAAAAGTAGTAATTAATAAAATAGTATTAACATATAAACATTAGTTGTTTCAGAAAATTATTATTTTAAATGAATAATAAAATTGACATAACTTCTCCAAGAATGATCAGTAAAAGAGAGGATTGCCAATAAGTATTAGGAATTAACAGGGGTAAATTTTCAAATGCTATGGATACTAAAACATAATAATAGGATACTATGAACAATTTTATGCCAGTAAATTAGAAAAGACTAAACTAGAAAAATATAACTTACCCAAACAGACCTAAGAATATTCTGTCTATTTGAATGATTTCAAATCCAATAAATTCAGTCTGCCACTTTATAAAGTCTCTATAAAGAAAACACTGGGACCAGGTTGTTTCATGTACTTTTGTTGTGGTTGTTTTTAATAAACTTGCCAGGCTGGCTGTCAAATTTACATGGAGAGCAAACTGCCAAAAATGTATAAGATACTCCATATGAAGAACATGGCATTGAGTTATTTTACCAAATATTAAATATTATTATAAAATAGTCAATTAGGATAACAGGATGGTCATGCAGGGATAGAATGTTGGAAGGAAAAAAAACTCAGAATGAGAATCACCATACATGCATACTTAATTTATATCAGAACTGAGGGACCTCAATAAATGGAGTGTACTAGTTAGATATTGATTACCTTAAGTTTTTAATTACTGAAAGAACTCAAAGTACACAATCAGTTATACTTACCAAACTTTCTTAGAGGTAAAGGATACAGGACTTCAACAGAAGCATATGTACTGAAGGGTACAGAGAATGAAGAGCAATTTCGCCTCCAGGTCTCAATCTACTACTTGTATGCTTGAAAATGTAGATAAACTTTCACCATCAACCCCGCCAGCCTACGTCACTGAAACCAAGTGCAAATAAAACATCCAATCATTATTACTAAATAATGCTGACAGGCTATGCCATACTCTGAAAGACTTCATGTACTTATACTGGACATTATTTCTCTCTAGTTACTGTATTCCACAGCATTGGTCAAGTGTCAGTACCAGGCTTTAGAGCTGCCTGGAGATAAGTATGTGGTCAATCTGGACCTATTGAGATTACCTAGGCTATACAGGAAGTGAGAACAACATATTATCCACAGGAAAAAGCTTTGGGATTGAACCTATACCATAACAAAGACAAACATTTTCACGGAGAATTATAGTTTTAATATGAGAGCTCTATCCATGCAGCTTTAGAAGACAACTTAGGAAATTATCTTTATGACCACTGGGAAGAGAGAGATTTTTAAAGGTAGACACAGAAAGCATAAAAATAATAAGAAATGATTACATTTATTACTTTAAAATTAAAAATTGCCTTTTGTCTCAGGATACAATTTAAATTTTTTATTTTATTTTTTAAATGGTACAGAATAATTGTACGTATTTATGTGGTGCATGTTGATACATGTAATGTGTAGTGATCAGATCAGGGTAATTAGCATATACATCACCTCAAACTTTTATTTCTTGGTATTGGGAGCATTCAGTATCCTCCTTCTAGCCATTTGAAACTATATAATGTGTTATTATTAATTGTATTTATCCTTCAGTTGTATAGAACACTAGAATTTATTCCTCCTATTGAGCTGTAATTTTGTATTCCTTAACAAATTTCTATCTCCCCATTCCGTGACTCTTCCAAACCTCTAATACTGTCTGTTCTAATTTTTACTCCTATAATATCAACCTTTTTTAGTTTCAACATGAATGAGAACATGCAGTGTTTAATTTTCCACTACTGGCTAGGATATATTTTTTAAAGGGAAAAATAATGTCTCAAATGAGGAAAAATTGCAGCACATACAACTGATAAATCAGTAGTATACACAATATAAAAACACTTTAAAAATAACTAAAATATAAACAATCCAATAGAAAAACAAATGAGAAAATTTTGAACAGAAAATTCCAATTAAGAAATATAAATGAACACAAAATCTGTGAAAAATGTTTAACTTCATTAACAGTCAATAGATTAAAAAAGAAAGGAAGGAAGGAAAGAAGGAAGGAAGGAAGGAAGGAAGGAAGGAAGGATATAAAGAACAAAAAGGGGAGAGTGAAAGAGAAGGAGAAAGTGAGAGAAAAAGAAAAGTCAGATAATATCAGGCATGGACGTGGATGTGGCACATCTGGAATGTATAATTCTAAGTGAAGCACAAATGGATATAAACCCTGGAATACATACAACCTAGAGTTCTACTCCTGGATGATTATCTTAGAGAAACTGTTACACATGTGTATCAAGAGACATGTAAAATGATGTTCTCAGCATCTTCATAACTGAAAAATCTGGAGACACTCAAATGAATATCATCCATGTAATAGATAAATTAATTTTGGTTAATTCATTCGACACACTAGACAGGCATGAAATTGAAGGAAGTACTGCTAAACACAATCACACAGATGAATGCCAAACATATAATCCTGAGAGAAAGAAGCAAGTCACAGAAGACTGTTCCATTTAGATAAAATTCAGAAAACAGGAAAAATTAAAGAATGTATTGTTTAGGAATATATGCATAGAGGTAACCAGTATGATAAAAATCAAATTCACAGTTATTTTAACTCACCATCTTTAAAAATACTCCTAGGGAAGATTTATGGTAAAACTTCGGTGCTATTCTCACACTTCCTTGTCTCTTCCTATCTTCTCATCTGCCACCCTGATACATTTACGCATCAAGTAACGTCAGTTTCACTTTCTGTACATTTTTGGAATGGTTTCAACCCTCTTTCTATTCATTGTTCCCATCCTAAAACAGATCCCCACATTGCTTGGCTGCATAATTTAAGCAGTTTCTTAACACGTTTTTGCCTCAAGTTTTGAAGTTTTGACCTTGCACTCTACATCCCCCCAACACAGCCATAGGGGTCCTTCTGAAATGCAAATCTGATCTTATTACTCCCATAATGACTTCCATTGCTCTTAAAATGAATCCAAATTCCTTATCATGGCTAACAAATTTCTTAATAAGTTAGCTTTTTATTACTTTGTTCTTATTTTTCCAATACCCACTTATCGCTTCCTCTGAACTCTTGCCTTTCTCATATCCTGTTCTGTGTGATTGACAAGGCATTCGAAACCTCTGTTGCCTGGCTTGTGTTTTTCAATTGCCCCACCTGAAAGTGGATGTCACTTGTTCCAGTAAGTCTTCCCTAACACAGCATCATTAATTTTAGTGCCTATTTAATAAATGTTTGTGCATTAAAAACTGTAATTTTCATATTATAGACTGTTCATACTGAATTTTGCAGGGTTCGTCACAATACTGTGAGTTTTATGAGCACAGAAGTCCCAGTACTTAAAATTGTGACTAGCACGTAGTAGGAAAATATTAATTATTTCTGAATGAATGCTTTATTATTTAGGCAGAATACAGGTGGTTTGATTTCAGCTGTTTCTCAGAAATGTAATCTGATGTATAGTTCTTACTTTATTTGGGCCCCTGTTTCCTGCTTTGTAAAAATATACATTTTGCAGATAATAAACTTCCTTTACTAAACATCAGCTAGCCCTCATTTTGTGTGATTTTTCAACTTCTAGTTCTGCTGTCATTATAACTGAGGGTGTCAAAAACCCTGAACCTCGTGCAAGATCTGTCAAATCCTAAAAAATAACTATTGAAAATAAATTTGTCTTACTCTTATTTTTGTTTCTTTTTCCTTTTTTTCTTCCAACTTTTATGTTCAAAGGGTACATATGCATGTTTGTTATATGGGTAAATTGCATGACTTTTGACTCATGTATGTATGCACTGGTCTTTGAGCAAAATGTAAGTTTTGTTCCTTGACTGAAAAAAAAAAGTCTTCTCGTCGAGATTCTCAATGGCCTTGTGAATTTTCTGTCCCACACATTTAGTTTCTTACCTGTTACATATGATACAATCAGTACTCCTGCCCACCATAAGGTCTTTGTTCATATTTCTTCCAATCAAAGTATTTTATTTATCTTACTCTTCACAGAAGTTACTCCTACACATCTTCTTAATATCAACTTTAGTGTCACTTTCCAAAAAGTAAAACATTTCTGTTAAAGACTCTCACAACACTGTCTACCTCTCTTTAAAGCACATGCACAGTTGACATTTTAAAATTATTTGTGTGGACATTTGTTTAATGTTTACGTCCCTGCACTAGACATATACTTCGTGCAAGCAGGGGTCATATCTAATTTTTATTTTTCCATTGTATTTCAACTACTTTTCAAAGTGTCACTTAGTAAGTTCTCAGTTTATTTTTCTGAAAGAAAGGAAGGAAGAAAGAAAGAAAGAGAAAGAAAGGAAGAAAGAAGAAAGAAAGAGAGAGAGAAGAAAAGGGAAGGAAGGAAGAAAGGAGCCAGGAAGGGAAGAAGACAGGAAGGAAGGCAAACAAGAAGGAAAGGATGAGAGAAAGAAAGGAGGGAAAGGAAGAAGGAAGTGGGGAGTGTAAGAAGGAAGGAATAAAGTTAATTCCATTTTTCCAGATACTCTGAGAGTGTAAGAGTCAAAAGCTGAGATAGACTTTCATTTATAAGTGTCCAGGTAAGAGACTTGTACACATTTCCAAAGCCCCAAGTATGACCACTCATACATGGACTGTACCACCAGCACTGAAAAATCCCAGAAATGGGAGTATGAAAATATTGTTATGGGAAATATGAGACCCAAGCAGGAAAGTTCAAATAAGGCCAAGGGCCAAAAGAAGGTCGGAACTAGAGAAACTAAAGTGAATGTCAAAGTAAATTCCACGAACAAGAAATATTAGTCAGAATTGATCAGCAAGCCAGAACTATGATGCTCCCAGCTTATGGCACATTGTTCTTCCATCTCAGATATGATATTGTCATCATAGTAGGGAGTATAAAAGCAATTGTTGATAATTGCAACAGGCTAATTTTTTTATATAACTATATGTTTTTCCTATTTGATTGCTCTTCCAGATTTCACATATTTTTTTTACCTTTTTCAGTTTACTATTTAAATATGTTGTTTTTAAAAATGAGAGGTACAAAGAAGACATTAAACATTGAGATAAAATTGTGAGCTTTCTTTGTGGTTTGATTTCCTGACAGCAAATAACAGTTTTGAGGCCATAGATTGGGCCTTTTACACTAGGATTTTTATATCATTTAATCTTCCCCCAAACTCTAAAAAATAAACAATACTTCTATTTTGCAGATAAGAAAACCAAGGCTCATAAAGACTTGGAGCTCTATAGAAGTAGCTTTAAGCATGTCTCAATCAAGGTTCACAGTATTTCCATGGAAAAATATTAACCTTGAAATTAAGAACTTTCTTTATAATGAATTCTTCAAATATTTGCTTTCTGGTGTTGAAACACTTTTAAAAAGCAAAATCATTTGTAAATTTCCCTCCCTTTACATAGAGAAATAAGGGGTGCTAATGTGATTTTTAAAAAACTACTTTGACAGATCAATAGAAAATATATTTTTTGAGAATGAATTTTAAGAGAGCTGGAGTAGGAGTTTTCAAACTTTAAAGCAGTTACTTTTTTAAAATGAGACCTTGCACAAAACTGTAAACAGACAAAAAGAGGAGCTGTCTCAGCAGAACTGAGGGTGGAGGGACTTCTTGGATCCTGAACCCCCTTACATCTTATCAGTGATACTCTGAAGCACCCCTGGGAAAACCGAGGGCCCTAAGGAACATGAGTTATCGCTGATACACTCTAAATGCCTAAGAGCAAAGGGAAGATAAAGCCTGGGAGGGGTGGGAGGATAGTCAAAGGAAAAGTTAAATACAGCCTTCTCCTTTTCATTTAAAAAGTAGTACTTCCATTATTCTTTGCCGTTTTCGTATACAGTTTTCAGACATATGTAGTTTGCACACTTCTTTAGCAGTCTAAAGGGTAACAATCCTAACTGGGGATTTCCAGTGTTCAGGTTTGCTCTTCTAAGGGTACTATTCTATCAACACGTATTGAGAATTCAGTTTGGAACAGAAGTATTGCTGCTCCCTTAGCCTTATCATAGCATTCAAAGTTGTATCCCAGCACAAGAATACATACTCTTTTCTAATACTCATGTTTTTCTTTTCTTGTTGTTGTTTTTTAATTTTTTATTTTTTTAGCAATCTGCACTGATCTCTCACTTGCCATTAAGTTCCACATATACTTCTGTATTTAGCTAATTTAGCACATTTCCATTTTATTCTTATTACTGACTTGGTTTCTTTCTTACATATTTAGAATTATATTAAAGAATGGTAACGGCCGGGTGCAGTGGCTCACCCCTGTAATCTCAGCACTTTGGGAGGCCGAGGCAGGTGGATCACGAGGTCAAGAGATCGAGACCATCCTGGCCAACATGGTGAAACCCCGTCTCTACTAAAAATACAAAAAATAGCCGGGCATGGTGGCACGTGCCTGTGGTCCCAGCTACTCGGGAGGCTGAGGTGGAAGAATCGCTTGAACCCAGGAGGTGGAGGTTGCA
>CAUYNB010063348.1:0-30926 GCA_963574225.1 Lagothrix lagotricha
GATAAATATTGGTGTTATATTCATTTTAAACACGTATTATTGGTTATTCATAATAGCACTTTTTTTTTGTACTTTTTTTTTTTTTTTTTTTTTTTTTTGGCTAGTTGGTTTAGGGTAATTGTATTGTGTTTACTTCAGTACTCAATTAGTTTGTAAAGATAACAGTTATTACTGATTAAAAATAGTTCTGTTCATGCAGCGCTGTACTACTGCTTGGGAATGAGGGGTTTGTACTAACCCCGTAAGTCACTATGTACATGGGTCAAGTAAGTCTGTGAGGATGAAAGTGGTGTTCTTGTTTCAACCTCAGCGTCAGCCAGCCTTCTTGCAAATATACAGGCAGTAGTTGATCACAGTGAACAAGCCAAGAGTGCAGATCTCTTTTTTTCTGGTGGCTTAATGACACCTACCTAAGAATGCTAGGAGGTGTACAGAAAAAACTAAAAGCTGAAATTCAAGCCAGTCACTTACTCTGTTTGTTAGCTAATATAATAAAAGCTCCATTGAGGAGGAGATGGCTTAATACCTTGACTAAAATTAAATTTTTGTATTATCTGTGGATTTCAATTATGCATCCTATTCCAAAACTCCAAAGCATGAAAAATCTAGAGCTACTTATTACCTGTTCTAGTAGAACCTCCAATAAGTATGTGGAAGCCAATATCAGTATAAATAGAGCAATGGACTCTGTCGCTCTACCTCATTTGTTTTTAGCATTTTAATAGGGCTCAAATTTTCAGTGTGTAGCTGAAGATAAGAAATTTGGTTCATGTACTACCATATTGGACTCTCCTATGAATGTTGGAACATATATTTTCCCATTGACATGAGCTGATAGAAGTGTCTCATTCCATCACATAGAGTGCCATTTAACTCTGGTGACTTCTGGTGCCCCTCAGATCATGCTGACTGTCAGGAAAACCAGACCCCCAGCCCAGACACATGCACAGACTTTGATTGCAGTCAGTTCACACACTCTGAGGTATAGCAGGTCTGCGTGTCAGAACAAGTGGGCAACATAAACAACAAATCGCTTATTACCCTGACATCAACAAATTTTGATGTCCACTCTACTTTCAAAAGCATATTCTTTTAATCCCTCTGTCCCCTACCACACAAGCATGTGCATACATGCACCACACCCCCAAACTCGCTGAATTAATAAATCCCTTTCTTTAAAAAATGGCAGCAAAGGCCCAGAAATACTGAAAAGGAAGCTCTCTAATGAAACATGTGTCTTGGCTTGCTTTAGTAGCCTTCAGAATGGACAGTTTGGTTAAGGGGGAGTTTTTATTTGCATCTATTTTGTTGTAGAATCATTTAGGTACTCATCACTGCAACTAATATGCATAAATTAAGTTATCTAAAAGTTATGTAGTATTGATATAAATAGAGAACCAGAGAGGCCTAAAGGACATACAGGACAGTGAGTAGAGAACAAGTGCCTTTAACTAAACAAATGTGTAACGATTAGTAAATAGAAAAATATCTTAGTTCTAGGCAGATGAGCTAGATGGCCTTTAAAGCCCTTTCTGCTGCTCACGTTCTAGGATTCCATGGTGTGTTGGCTAAGACAATAAGCTTGGAAAGACTGCCCAGGGCTAAATGTCAATGCTTCCTCTTGCAAACAGTGTTAAGCTCACAAGAGGAAGAACTGAAATTCAAACTGGGGCAGTTTTGACCATAGAGAGGTAAATTATTTCACCTCTCTATGTTTATTTCCTTGTCTAAACAAGGAGTTTATGTTAAAATCCTCATAGGGTTGTGAGAAATGAGTCAATACATGTATCTGCTATGCAGTAATAATTCAATGGGTTTTAATTAATTATAATAATGTATTGAATACCTATAATATGCCTTCAGATGTTGTAAAAGCAGAAACATGAAAACAAATTTTTGGTGTAGTTCTTTTTTTCATGACATTTACATGTTATCTATGGAGAGAAGATTTATAAAACTGTAATAGGAGAAGAAGTATAAAACAGCATGTTTTTATACATTGTGACTTAAATCACAATAGTAGGCAGAGAAGGAAAAATATATAGAGGGAAAGGTATGGCCAGAGGACACTAGGTAAGACGGTCAGATGGGGGCTCATCTTTGAAGGAAGGAGGATGTTTATGTTGGTGGGTAGATGGAGAAGGAATCTTTGAACTCTTTTCCCTTTTAAATCACCTATAGTGAATCTATCACCAATTTCTTTCACTTTAATATGTCTTTCAAATCTACATAGTCCATTCTACTCTCATTGCCGTGGCTGCAGTCCAGGGCCTCATGACCTCATGCTGGAATCACGCAGCGGGTGACCAGCTCAGTGAAAATGAACAGAGGAATTGACATGGGAATAAGATTGAAAAGACTGTATTTGTCAGACTAAAAATTAAGCCTGAAAAAGTAAGGTAGAGCTGGGTTATGGAGACTTTTAGGAATTGGCAAAAGACATTCAGCTTAATGTGCCTGGCAATAGGACACCATTAGCCTGGCCAACATGGTGAAATCCCGTCTCTAGTAAAAATACAAAAATTAGCCGGGTGTGGTGGTTCACGCCTGTAATCCCACCTACTTGGGTGACTGAAACAAGAGAATCACTTGAACCCAGGAGGCAGAGGTTGCAGTGAGCTGACACCGTGCCACTGCACCCCAGCCTGGGCAGTAGAGTGAGACTCCATCTCAAAAAAAAAATGCACCATGATATAATTTTTATTTAAATGCACTGTATGTGTTGAAATTGGAAAGACTAGACCTGAAATTAATTGAAATCATGGTTCCAAGGTCTAGTTGTGCATGAGAATCACCTGGAGAGCTTTAGCCCCCAAGTCTTCTGATTCAGTAACCCTGAGGCAGCCTGAGAATCTGTAGTTTTGCAAAGTTCCCAATGGGAACTAGTTCACAATGGGAGTAGAAAGGACTATTTAAGTTTGAATGACATATTAAAGAGAGAAAGAAATTGGTGATAGATTGACTATATGAGATTTAAAAGGGGAAAAGACTCAAAGATTCCTTCTAAGTTTCTACTCTGATAGAAGAAAAGGTAGTTCGAAATACATTATGGGACTGCTGAGTTTGAGTATATGGTAGTTCACTTAACAGGGCATATTCTGCAGGCGGGTGGTACCTGAAGACTGCAGCACAAATCAGAGGTCAGGACTGGAGATAAAGATTTTAGGGTTACTGGCATAGAGTTGGTGTTTGAAGCCATTAGAGTGGCTATGCTTACCAAGGGGAATATGTATAGAGAGATAAAAGATGAGCATTAAGAGTAGAACCTCATATTATACCTATCTACCATTGGGCAGTAAAAGGATTTCAGCCAGGAAAGTAGACAGAGAAGTTAGGCCATTTAGAATGTGAGATATTTGAAGTAGAGGCTTTTGAAAGTTTTACAAGTGGTGACAAAACCGTGTAGCTCATCTGAACGATGTCCATGAAGTCTTAATGGAATGTTCTACATGGAAAATATGAATTTATTGTGAAAGAATGCAATTTGTTTAAAATTTAATTTTTTTAATATAGATAGAGTCTCACTATGTTGTCTAGGCTGATCTCAAACTCCTGGCCTCAAGCAACCCTCTTGCCTCCACTGCTCAAAGTGTTGAGATTACAGGAATGAGTCACTGTGTCAGCTAAGAATGCAATTTGATGGTTTACCTATTCTATCAGTTATTCAGTGATTCCATTGCAAGGAGTTGAAACAGCAGAGATGTGAAATAACAACCTTAAGATCTGATGGATGGATGGAGTTCCTACAGAACCACCTACTATGTTTGGTGCTGTCTTTATACTTTACATGTATTAACTTAATCTTTACAATTGTCTGAAAATGTAGATATTAGGCTTTTTTAAATAAATGAGAACATTCACACTCATAGTGATTAAATAACTCGCCCAAAGATATGAGTAAGAATAACTGAGATTCTAATCAAGACTTCCTTATTCCAAAGCATATGTTCTTTCAGACAACTTATCAAAATATTTCAACTGACCTACCTAGAATGGCAGAAGAAAATGCATTCACTCTCAGGGGGAATCAAAAGCAGTCTACAGAGTCGGAATTTTTTGAATTCTGTGTTTTAAAAATACATGCAAATTTTTCATTCTATTTTTTACTTTATTTTAATATAAAAATAATGTTTTAAATCACTGAAATTCCTCATCCAAGAGGTACCATGTTTCTCCAGTGTCTGCAGTATGTCCTGACACACTGCCTGGTTCCTCATGAGACTACCCAGCACTCTATCGTAATTACCTTCTAGTGCCTGGTACATAGTAGGCACTGAGTAAAGAGTTGGTGAATTAATGTATGAATCAAAGGGCCATAAAAGTGAGCTGCATGTACCTTCTACTGAGAAGGCAGCTTCCCATGGGATGACTTCAGATACTTCAAGGCATGGATGAAGTTTATATCCTGTGACTTATACCGTGGTTAGATGAGGCACACTAAAGTTATTCTATACTGAGAGATCTGAGTAGCACGTGTAGGGGAGTTCTGTTTTGGTGAGGTTGGCTGTAGAGGCGTCTTCGATAAGAATAAGGTATAGCATGTAGTCTTGCTGGTGGGAGGCAGATTCAGAGAGAAATCAGAAACATCTTGGCCTATGCATCATATTGGCTCAGCATCTTGACTACTAAAGGGTATTCCATACATGCAGCAAAACAAAAACAAATACAGGTAAATTTTGCCTTCTAAAATTACTCAGGCCTAGGTGAGAGTAATTCATGCCAAGAGGCAAGTAAACATATTATTAGTACATCTGTAAAGTGACCAAATCCTATTTATCCTTTAAGACTCAGGTCAAATGCTATCCCCTCCAGATGCAATTCCTGATTCTCACTTTATAGTGAGACTTCTGAATGTGAGAGGGGCCATCATCACCTGTATGTGGTGATTGAAATGGAGATTCAGGAAGTCAGCCAGATATTGATGTTAATGATAAAGTCATCACAAATACTCATAACCTTAAAATTTCATCAACCTGGAGGCTGCTACCATGTTGTAGATATGCAGTTATCACTCACTCATTCATTCAACAAACATGTACTGAGCATGTATAATGTGTCAGGCATAGGGCCAGGGAAGGAGATGTTTATAAAGATAAAATAGATATGGTATTTGCTCTTAAAGAGCTTACAGTCTATTGCAGGAAATGAAATAAATCATGTCCCTCATACAAGAAAAACAGAAATAACTAACGAATGCACAAATCAAATATTGTAAAATTCCATGGAAGACCTTACTTCTTGGGAGAATCAGGAATTGCATCTGGAGGGGACAACATTTGAGCTGAGTCTTAAAGGATAAATAGGATTTTACAGATGTACTAATAATATGTTTACTTGCCTCTTGGCATGAATTATTCTCACCTAGGCCTGAGTAATTTTAGAAGGCAAAATTTACCTATATTTGTTTTTGTTTTGCTGCATGTATGGAATACCCTTTAGTAGTCAAGATGCCGAGCCAATATGATGCATAGGCCAAGATGTTATACTTTCATCTCTAAATTCCTCTCTTTCTATAACAATTATCATGTCATTTTGTGTTAGAAGGAAAAAGTTTGGACATATGCAATTTTCTGTTGAAGACATCATTAAATAACAGAATTTATTAACAACTACAGTTGAAACAAAGGACACATCAACTGATTGTTAGTTCCCTGCCACCAAATGAAGATATATTATCAGTATTTGTGTTAAATATTCCATTTTAACAGTGTAGATACATATTCATTAGCAGGCAGAATAACCTTACAGTTGGCACTTTGCAAATGCTTATTATTTTCACCAAGTCTGTGCAGGTTTTGAAACTTTGTATTACCTTCTGCATGTAATCTCAGAGTCTGTCATTCACATGTAGAAAACTCACCTCTCTATTTAGCCCGTGGTTGGTGAGAGATAGACATTTACAGGGCCCCTCTGCCCTTGAGCTGTTCCATTAGTGCATGGAAAGCACCTTGCAGCCTGTGACAAGCGCAGCAGATCGGCACTAAATCAAAAATCAGTGCCAGCCAGGGATCTAAGCCACCATGAAGGTCACAGCCATCAACTGCATGCCATCTCAATCCAAACAAAACACATTGGATACAGGGGGATTTTCACAACTCACAATAGGTGACAAACATTTCATGTTAGAGTAATCCATAGCAGTGAAACTGGGAACTGACCTTTAAGTACTTTTGAGTATTTAATCAAACTTTCAAAAGCTGGAGGTAATTTTGGGTAATATTTTACATTGAAAAACAAAATGTAACAAAATGAAACCTCTAAAGCATGTTGTTACTGCAATCAGGATTTTGATGAAAAAATCATTTTTTTTTGTTTCAAAAGAAAACGTGTTTTTAAGATATAAAATCATCAAAAAGTTTATGTAAAAATAGTTTTTATTTGATTTCTTGCTTTGAAAAGTGTGTCATTGGATCACTATGAAGTGAACAATTTGTGCTATAAACTGCCCAGTTTAGCTTTTTCTGACAGTTTATAATTAGCATCTATATCAAATAGGAAATATTTGGTCTTAGTCTGACTTTATTTCAAGTTCACCTTCAGCAATCCAGTTCAAGTTGAAGTTGCTGAATTTGAACCTATATATTAATAAGATTTCTGCATTGTCCAGTGAAGATTTTTAAATAGAAACATTATTTAAATGTTGTAGATGCAATTCCCTTTTTACTTCCCACTTAAAAAAAGTCAAGGAAGAAAAATGTATCAAAACTAAATAATGAACTCTACTTCATGGATTCTCTTTTATGGCATTCTGAGAATTAATTACCTAGGTTAATAAGAAGTGTTGGATAGCCAGCAAAGTAAACTGGATTTTGCTAAATTAACTTGGAAAATGCCTGTGCTTCACACAATGAAAAACTTATATGCAAAAATTATTTTCATAATTGAACTAGCATAGTAATGTGATCTGATAGAATTATATCACACTGCTATGGGAGGAGGGGATGAGGCAAAATCTTAGTCCTGCTTTTGATGAAGTAACTGACAAAAGGCTAACATAAGACACTTATACATTATTCCTACTAAAACTGGCTTTTGTGAATGATATTCAACAAATCAATGGATACAGAGAACAGAGTAAAAATGAAACATTTGTTACCATCTAATGAGGTTTGGAGCAACCAAGACTATTTTAAGAGTACACCATTTCAGAAACAAATGCTTCAACGCAGCTATCTGTACCATTGAGTGAATTTATGGTTACTTTACACTAGCTGGTAAAGAAGTTTCATGAAACTGTAAAAGCAAAGCAGTCCAGCAGGAGTGTATGTAATGGAAGAATGCCATCTGCTGGTGAACCCTATCAAATCCATAATTAGGAAAACCTGAGAACACATACTCTGTAGACAAGGAAGATTCAAAGTTTGTGGAAGCATTTTGAATTCTGAGAAATCTGCTTTCATTAAGCTGATGCATACCTTTGATATGCATTATTCATTTTAAATTAACTTGATTACTAATTTCCTGGAATCACTAGTCAGGAAAACCTTGAAAAGAAATCGGTGCAAATGGCTTTTTTTTAATTTTATTTTTGCCAATTTACAAAGTTTTTATATTCATCATTCATCAGTAGTCAGCCAGTGAGTCTGCTCGATTTAAAAGCTCTGCCTTTTCACTTAATGCATCCCATCTGTTTCTGAAATAAATTGCAATAATCCGTGTTTAATTTTAATCAATGTATTACTAAATATGCAAATTATATTAAAAGCCGTGGTTTGAAAAAGCTTTCATTTGTAAATATGGTAGCTTAAAACAGGAAGCATATCTAAAAGCCATTTAGCTACAGTAGCCTAACTCTAACACTGTAGCTGATTTATAAAGCAGATCACAAGTTGATCTTTCTCCCACAAGGGAATATGTAAAACTGTTGCATATCAGATTTTGTTAACATCTGATGGGCTAGTGCTTACAGTGTAAGAGACTCATACTGCAGCAACCATGTCTTTTACATTTAAATTAAGGTAATCTTATTCCATTCTACATCTTTCTAATTTTTTTATACAACCTAACATATGAATTTGCGTGATTGGTTTATGAATCACAGTTAAAGCAATTTGAGCAAGCCTTTCAATCAATCTTAAAATTTTAGTGTCTAAGTTACTTGTGATTTGCATAATTAATTGTGGAAGGGATCCTTTGGGAGTCTCCCTTTTTCTCCTTTTTCCTTTCCTACCTTGTGTCTCATACACAGACTAGACAGATTGGGAATGATACTGGAGTTCTTTCAGGCCTGCTAGATGACTTTGTTAGCAATGCAGAAATTATGTGTTGCTTTGTTCTCTCTGATTTGGCTGGATCAAGAGGAAATTCTGAAAATTAGGTCTGTTATCTGCAAAACAATTCAGTAGCATGGCTGTCATTGAATTGTGTATGCAGTTTACCAAGCGATTACCTTAAAGGAGGATTTTAGAACTCTTTCCTATATAAAGATCACAAGTATGTAAAAACACACACACACCACACACACACACATAACAACATTATATATGAAGTTTTATATATATAAGAATCACATCCATATATTGAATGCTGTCATCTCCTAATTGTACTGGATTGGGTAGCACATTACCGCAAATGCAGTCTAATTAGTGCTTTGCTAAAGCAGCTTCAGGAATTTTGCCAGCCTGTTGTTAAATGCAGTGATTATTAACAAATTATATAAACTTATAATTTAAAATTTATATTAATGAAATAATTTCGGAAAAACATCACTTTCTAATTATGGTGCTACCTTTTAACATCTATGCTCTTAAGATTATTTACATCTATCTGTTGTATCTGTGTGGTACATTTCTCCCCTACTCCACATTTAGTGATGTCAAATTGGTAGCTTGAAATTGGCCACAGTGGAAGTATTTACATGACAGAAATTGGCAAATGCTACATACAAATCAAGGCTATTTCCCTCTCTATATAGCTGGTTGTTAACTGTTTACCAGCACACCACTGTCTTTAACTACAGTACACACAGAGCAACTCAATACGTGTCTGTTATTTATTCTTGAGCTCTCCTAAAAGAGTAACAACAGCTTTCATAGACCCTTTTACAATAAGTGAAATGTATATTTGATTCCTTAAGGAATCTTAGCCCACAATTTCCTGCTAAGCTTTAAAAATTAAGGTTTCTTTTCCCTTAGTGTAATTGATAATTTGGAAAATACAGAAAAAAAATATTTTTTCCATGACTTTCTTATTTTGAAAGGATGAAAGTAATCACATATTTATAATTTTCTAAACAATTTGTGCCTTGCATATCTTTATCAACGTTTATCAGACAACTTATTGCTGAGTTTAAAGGACTACCAAACAATGCTAAGATTAGAATGTGCTGGAAAATTAGTTTGTGCAATGAACTTACTGCAATAAAATAAATCGTAGAAACATGCCCAGGACCATCTTTGTTAGAAATAAACTTATTTCCCTATGCAGAAGAATTATTAATCATATAGAATTATTAATCATATCTCAGGGTGTTTAATAGTGTAAACAAATTAAAAACCTCAGCTTGTGATCCAAGGTCATTTTCAAATTGGAAATGACCTCAGCCTGCTTGAAGAGGTCTAATGATGTAAAAATAAGTAGGGCCCAGTTCTCTGGGGAACTCAGTGCAGGTCAGCGAGGCTCTTTTGGTGAATGCACCAATCTGCTCTGCTTCCACAGGACTTTGTGTAGCCAGACTCCCTGGGAAATGTGGGCTGTCTGCTGTTGCCTGGAACCTACATAAGAATTTTCTTTTTCAATTTCCTTTTCTATTTTTTTTAGATTTATACTCATGGACAAGAAAAAGCTCATAAGACACTAAAAATGTCACAATGGTAAATTTTCCTTTCTTCTCGTTTTTTAAATATATATTTTATTGTACTTTAGGTTCTGGGGTACATGTGCAAAACATACAGGATTGTTGCATAGGTACATACATGTCAATGTGGTTTGCTCCCTCCATCCCCCCATCACCTATATCTGGCATTTCTCGCCATATTATCCCTCCCCAACCTCCCTACCCCCCCACTATCCCTCCCTGATTCCCCCGCTACAGACCCCAGTATGTGATTCTCCCCTCCCTGTGTCCACGTGTTCTCACTATTCAACACCCGCCTATGAGTGAGAACATGCGGTGTTTGTTTTTCTGTTCTTGTGTCAGTTTGCTGAGAAGTCAAGAGTTGCTTGCTCTTTTACATATAATTGTTTCAACATATGAAAATAATATTGTCTAAGTTCATTAATAATGTAAATATCATACTAGTAATTAAATTAAAATACATTTTTACTCTTCCACTTAGGAGCAAAAGTTATTTAAATGAAGTGTTAACCCTTGAGCAAATTAAGAGAATCAGTTCAGTTGCCAAAAAATAAAAGTTTTGAATGATTTCTCTGCTATTGTTTTCCTGCAAAAATGAAAGCAAAAGCTTGGACAAATAATATATTCAATTTCTATTTTCTCCTCTAGTCTTACCAAGAGAAGAGGTTTGTTATTCTCCAACCTGAATTCATCAATTCATCTGATAGGAGATATGATAAAAACAAAACATAAAACAAAACACAAAAAAGCAGAGGAATAAAAACGTGTGGAAGGCTCTCAGAGAGATGCTCCCTTTTATTTCTCCTATTTTTTTTTCTTCTTTGAATCTACAGCCAGGGTAGACACCAATTAGACAAGTCCCCAGCCTCAGCGTAGAACAGCTACAGAACAGCAAGAAAACATTGGCCATGGCAACACATAAATGTAGAACTTTATATTTTTGCATTCATTCTTCCACTAATTCTTTCAAAGTTCCTATGAATTCTTTGGAGAACAGTAAATTTTGGTTTAGTTGTAATAAAATCATGTCATAAAATTTGAATAATACAGTGTTTTTAAAAATTTTACCTGAAATACCTTTAAAGGTTAATAATTGTCGGATATTATGGTATGTGAAATTATTAGCAATCATTTGAAAACTGCTGATGCACTAAGGAATCTTCCAAGTCCCTAATTCTATGGCAATATCATATTGTATTTTCTTATTGGAGCTGATAAAGGATCAAATGAATTAACTTTAATGGAAAATATTTTGTGAAATATAATTATTCATTTCTTAGCATTCCTTGCTAGATTCATACAGTTGATATTACCTGCACAGGTGAAATACCAGTACAAGGAGCCAACTGACCTGAAATGTCCTTTTGCTCAGTGTTTGGGCGAGTCCCAGTTGGAGGGCAGGGTTTTTCTTTATCTAATAGTTGAGTCCAGTTTCATATAGGATATTACAGTCAGATATTACATCAAGAATATGGCTATTTCTTTAAAAATCAGTAATAATGGCTAGTTTATATGTTATTATAGCGTTCCATGAGAGATTGTATTTAACCTAGAGTAGGTAGAGGGCTGTTAGAAACTGTATAACTGTATTAATTCTTCAAAATAGTGGAATTTAGTTGACTTTGTACAGTTTGATAGCTTAAAAACATAGCGACAACTGTGAGTTACAGTGAGTTTTTCTAGAGTGTGAAGAATCTAGGTACAGCCTGAGCATTCAGCATAGAGTATCTATCTCATTCTGGTGGCTGCAAACAGGAGCATGTGCAGAGAAAAGATGAAGGAAAGGTTATTCCCAGCATAATATCCAAAAGCAGAAGTGGTATAATCACATTTTAATCTCTATGTATATACATAATTCAAACTCTGAATGTTCATTTTAAACCTTTTAGAAATATCAACATTTTCTTTAATTTCTCTAGCAAGTTTATTTTTAATTTTAATTTAACTAATACCTCTAATATTGGTGAAGAAAAGCAGCAGTTCAATTCGAGGCCTAACCTTTGAAACAGAGCCGCAGCTAAAATCTTCACTCACAATTTGGCACCAGAAACAAATAATGAAAAAGTTTCTCACCAAATCTGCTCTTGCTGATATAGTTCCTAGCTGGGTGTTAAATAGATATTGCATTGAGTTGTTTTAATGCCCCTGTGTTTGTAGATCTGGTGTATTCAAAGGTAATATATTTCAAAATGTCAGAAAATTTAGATGCTAACTTTTCATCTGTTTATGCCTTCTAAATATTGTACAAGGAGGTCTTGGGTCAGTGAAAAGTTAGTCATTTCGGGATACTTAGTTAAGGACCTTATATTTATAAAATTCTTATCACAGGAGAATTCCTTCTTAACCTTTTGAGAAACCTAAATCATATTGTTTTCTAAATTGCTAACTAGGAAATTGAACTAGCCCAATTAATCTATGCAGGCTACTAAGTTGTCGAAGGCTGGTTAGTTTGTGTATGAGTTTTCAAGGGTTGTCATAAGAAAATACTGCAGACTGGTGGCTTAAACCATGGAAATAAAGTGTCTGCAAGTCAAGTTTCTTTTGAGAACACTCTTCTTGGTTTATTGTGCCTTCATATGGTCTTTCCTCTGTGTACATGAATCATCGGTGTCTCTTTGAGTGTTTTAAACTCCTCTTTTTATAAGGACATGAGTCACATTGGATTAGGACCCCATTTAAATGGCCCTAACTTTAAATTCAGTAACATTTTGAGGTGCTGGGTATTTGGGCTTTAACATATGAATGGAGGATATACAGTTCAGCCCATGACAGTTTTTAAAAAGAAATGGCAATGTCCACTAAAAATAAATAAGTCAGGGACTACCAGAGAGCTTTTGTGTATCTCAGAAAAAAATCCAGTTTTTGTTTGTTTCATGCAGAGCTTAAATATCCACCCATCCAAAATAACTCCTCTTGTAAAATAAGGTTTGAAAGTTGTGAAGCACATCATCTTGAAAAAGGAAAAATTTTAATGTCCTTATTGACGTAACAAAATGGAAACACATTACACTCTGGCATAATAATTTTAAACAGAAATAAAAAGGCAGAACCACATTATGTATTTACAACTTGGGAAAAAATTATCATCATCCTACTTTTCTATCATCATGTATAGATCCAATGAAAACTCTCAGAAACCCCTAAAGATGAGCATAATTATTGTGTGATCTGACTTGTGAAAGGGACTATCCGGCTTGTAAAATGCAATCACTTTGCTTGAATCTGGCGACATCCCCAATAAATTATGCAGTTCCATATGGTCTGAAATTAGCTCCTATTGCTTCCTTTATCTTTCCAAAATGAGCTCTATTTGGAGAGTGATAAATAATGGAGATGATGAGCAATTTACCTTGTTCTTTTCTTTATATATGTTATACATATAGTGTGTGTGTGTATGTGTATATATATATATATATATATATATATATATATACACACACACACATACACTAATTGTATTTGGTTTCTTCTTTCCTGTTATTTCAGGAATACCATAAGAAGTAATACCTCTATTTCTAAACATTAAACCATAATTATTTATAAAAGTAAATGAACCTAATGCCTTGCCAAGGATACAAAAACTGCAATTTGAGAAAATGCTAGTATCCAGAATGGGTTTTGAATAAATAGATCATTTTTATAAATATATATATGAATGTTAATCTCCAAATGCCAACATGCTTTACACAGAAAGCTTTCAAAACATGTTTATTAACTATATAATTGACAAAGTGACTAGAGTGACTGTGAGACTGAGATTATCTTAGTCTCTATGATTGGGAACATAATTCTTGATGATTTTTAATCAGTAAATCTGTTTTCATTTTTAATTGAGTTTATCCTAATCCTAATCAACAGTATCTTCACAGCTGATATTCCTGTCAGGCATATAGTAACAGCTTTTACTGAGATACACATCAGATAAACAATCTCTAGTGGCACTTGTAGTTTCCTCTTTTTTATTCCTTCTTTACTTTTTTCATTTTGTTAATGAGATTATCTACTTTTTCATCTTTTGCTTTTAAAAATTGAGAAGTGATGAATACAATATGTTTCCTATGTAATGAAGGTCAAATCTTTTACAAAAAAAAAAACATGAAAAACCTTGATTATCTCTGAGAATTATACTATTGCTTATTATAAGAATTTTCTTTCTCACTCAAAATGAATGCCTTGAAACAAACTCAACCCAGTAGAAAACTTGACTACATGGCTTTAAAATCACAGAAATATGTAAGTCAGAACCACAAGCCAGATTTCCTTGGGATACGCAACAATATCTGCCTACTAGAATGGTCCAAAAAAGAGCTAGCGAAATGCATCCTCAATCATTATTTTGAGCAATTAAATATAATGGGGGTAGGTCACTGTCTTGCACATTCTCCAGAATAACATTGTTTATTACTTCATTCATGTTTTAAATTTATTTTTACTAAAATATGGTATATACTGAATAAAGGGCAAGTTAAAATTGTACATCTTCATGAATGCTCAGGAATAAAACAAGTCTATATAACCATCCCAGATAACTGAGAAATAGAATATATCTAATACTCAGGTGCCCCTTTGTGCCCCCTTCTAGTCAATATCCTTCTTTCTCAGATTCACCAGCAAAGAGTAGTTTTGCTTGGGTTTGTTCATTATACGAATACAATCCCACAATACATGCTCCTCTTTCCTATCTGGCTTCACCCATATTGGTGTGACAATTGTAGACTGCTAATTCTCATTGTCATCACATGTAAGTATGCCATTCTATGATGACATAAGTATGCCATTATACTGATGGTGGGCAATTGGGCAGTTTCCAGTTTTTCGCCATCATGATTATCACCAATGTAAACAATTGTACTGTGTGTCTTTGGTACACATATGTTTAACATTTTGCATTGTGCTTTTTCAAAAGAAGTCATTCGCACAGCCAACAAACATATAAAAAATGCTCACCATCACTAATAATTACAGAAACACAAATCAAAAGTCATCCCATTATCGGTTATGTACCCAAAGGAATATAAATCATTCTGCCATAAGGACACATGCTTGCATATGTTCATCACAGCACTATTCACAATAGCAAATACATAGAATCAACTTAAATGCCCATCAGTGGTAGATAGGATAAAGAAAATGTGATGGAAATACAACATAGAATGCTACATAGCCATAAAAAATAATGAGATCATGTTCTTTTCAGCCATGTTTATACCACAAGGCTACAGTAGCCAAAAGAGCATGGTACTGGTACCAAAACAGATATAAAGACCAATGGAGCAGAACAGAGACCTCAGAAATAACGTCACACATCTACAACCATCTGATCTTTGACAAACCTGACAAAAACAAGCAATGGGAAAAGGAGTCCCTATTTAATAAATGATGCTGGGAAAACTGGGTAGCCATAAGCAGAAAACAGAAACTGGATTCCTTCCTTACAGCTTATGTAAAAATTAACTCAAGATGGATTAAAGACTTGCAGCAACATGGAAGGACCTGGTGGCCATTATCCTAAGCGAACTAACACAGGAACAGAAAAGCAAATACTGCATGTTCCCACTTGCAAATGGAAGCCAAACATAGAGTACATATGAACACAAAGAAGGGTGCAACAGATACCGAGGCCTACGTGAGGGTGGAGCGAGGGAGGAGGGTCAAGATCAACAAACTGCCTATTGTGTAGGATGCTTATTACCCGGGTGGTAAATTATCTGTACACCAAACCCCCACAACACGCACATGTACTTCTGAAGCTAAAATAAAAGTTAAAAATAATTCTAGTTCCTTTGATGTAAAATTGGAATAATATACCTGCTTCACGGGCTTGTTAAGACAGCTAAATGAGATAGGCTGTGACTGCTCTTGGCTGTTGAGTAACACTTAATAATGGGTGATTAAAGACATTTTCTCTTTTCTAGTTTCTCAGAATAAAAATTGATAAGATTTTTTAAATTTTCTTATTTAAAAAATTGTTATTGTTACCATTTTTATAGCCATTTGGTGTTATATTATTGAATTGAGATTTTAATTTACATAGCCTTGATAAGAATCTATTTTCATATGTGTATTGATTAGATGGATATCTTTTCCAAAGTGTCTCTGTAAGTCTTTCGATATTTTTCTATTAGGTTGTCTGCCTTTTAAAAAGTTATTTGTAGAATTTACCTCTGTATTCTGGGCATGTGCATTTGTTTAATAAAGGCATTTGGGATGTTTTCCTTCAGTGTATGCTGATTCTCTAATTTGTTGTTGCTTTCTAATGAATATATTTTCTGACTTTTAATATTGTTCTAATCATCATGTCTTCCTTTGTTATTAATGATTTTGAAGTCCAATTGCAGAAACATTTGCTAGCTTCAGGATTGGAAAATTTACTCCATTTTTGTCATGGGTCAAACTTTCACATAAGTAACTGTATGCTACCTTGAAATTATCATCATGTGAGATTAGTAGCATATCTTCATGATTCAGCACCATTTACATGAAAGACCATGCTCTCTCCACTGCGTTGAAGTGCTATCTTAAATAAAACTCTGGTGAATCTTTATCAGTAAATCTGAACGGTTTTGGTTCTGGGTTCTAGTCTGTGTCTATTTGTTTGTGTCTGTTCTGTGTCTAGATTGATTTGTCTATTCATGTTACAATATCATACTACCTTAATTATTACAAATGTAAAAGTCACTTTTTATATCTGGAAGCATATTCCAGATTTTTTGTTCTATTTAATAATTTCATGGTTATTTTTGACTGGTTGTGTTTGCATTTTAGAATCACCTTATTAATTTATTTTCATGTTATGATGTTAATTTGATCAACTTTAATTAATAATTAAATCTTATTAATTACATCGATTATGTTTTTACTAAATAATATTTCTATGAGCTCCAAAAATTAGGTGTTTTCTTTTTTAATATTTTTAATAGAGTATTTACCTTTATATTTTCAAATGCCCAATTCTGCATGCAATATATCCATGTTTTTGAGTGGTTAAGACTAAAACTTCACGTCAGATTCTTCTACCTTTGTAGAAAAAGGAATAGAAGAGAACTTCATCAACTTGATAAAGGCCATTTATGACAAGTCCCAATATTTAGGGATGAAGTACTTACTAGTAAAAATCTGAAGGCCTTATTAAGAAAAGAAGCAAGACAATGATGTCTGTTCTCCACACTGTATGCAACATTGTATTGGAGGTTCTAGCCATGGAAATCAGGCAAGGAAAACAAGCAAAATCATTCAGATTCGGAGAAGTGAAACTGACGATCTTTCTCAGGATATGGTCTTGTATAAAGATAAGCATAAAAAATCTACTAAAAATCTATTTTACTAATAGGCAAATTTAGGTAGGTTGTAGAATGTAATGTTAGCATAAAAATCAATTGCATTTCTATACACTACATATAAACTATTTGAGAACAAAATTAAGAAATCACTTCATTTAAGAAAACATTAAAAAAATAAAGTACTCAGAAATAAATTTAACAAAAAATGTACAATTATTGTACCCTGGAAAGTACGAAACATTCTTGAAAGGCATGGAATAATATCTCTCTACATGTAAAGAAAAAATATTTAATGTTCATGAATAGGAAGATTTAGTATTACCAAGATAATAATAATCCCCAAAGTGATCTGCAGACTCAATGCAATTCCTTTCAAAATCTCAGCTTGCTCTTTTGCAGAAATTGAGCAGTTAATGCAAAAATACATATTGACTTACAAGGGACCTGTGATAGCAAAATAATTTTAAAATTAAGAACAAATTTACAGGACTCACATTTTCTAATTTTATATTTAATAATAAAAATACAGTAATCAAGACCATGTGGTATGCATAATGTAAGATGTATAGATCAATAGAACAGAATGGAAAGTGCTGTAATAAAACATAGCATTTATGGTCAATTGGATTTGACAGGGTACTAAGATAATTCAATTGGGAAAGCAGACTTTTCAAAATTAGTGCCAACCAACTGGACATCCACATGAAAAAGAATGAATTTGGACTTCTACTTTACAAGATACACAAACTTAATTGAATATTGATCATAAACATAAATATGCAAGCTAAACTAAAAAACTTTTAGAAGAAAAAATAAAAATAAATTTTTATGAGCCTTTAGGCTAAGTTTTCTTAGATTTGATTCCAAAGCACAAATGCCAAAAGATAAAATCGATAAATTAGGCTTCATCAAATTTAAAACTTCTGAAAATAATAACATCAAGAAAGTGAAATGACAACCATCAAAATATGAAAATATTTGCAAATCTTTTATCTAATAAGGGATTTGTATCCAGAATATGTAAAAAGTTTTAGAACTCAATAATATCAAAAACAAATAACTCAATTAAAATGATAAAATTATTTGAATAAATATTTCACCAAAGAAGCTATGTAAATGACCAATAAGCACATGCAAACTGGTTTAACATCATTAGCTAATACAAACATACAAATCAAAATCACAATGTGATATCACTTTGTGCTCATTTGGATGGATAAAATAATTACTTTTGAAAATGGACAATAAAAACTATTGACTAACGTGAAGAAATTAAAAACCTTCTGCAATGCTGTTGGGAATGTTAAGTGCTGAAGTCACTTTGGAAAATATCTGGCAATTTCTCAAAATGATAAACACAGTTACCATATACATAACCCAGCAATTTCATTTCAAGGTATCCATCAATGAAAAAATATATTCACACAAAAATATGCATACATGTTCATAGCGTCATTATTCATAACTCCAAAAGTGGAAGTAAATCAAATATACATTAACTGCCAAATGAACAAACAAAGCATGAGATATTTACATTACAGAATATTATGACATATGGATGCATGCCACGACATGGATGAACTTTAAGAACATTGTGCAAGGTGAGGCAGTTTCAAAGAATACACACATGTTGTATGATCCACTTGCACAAAATGTCTAATATTTGCAAATCTATAGAGACAGAAAGAAGACTAGTGGTTACAGATCTGGGGATCAAGCTTGAGGTTCTGGACTGACTGCTAGTAAGTATAGAGTTACTTTTTACAGTGAGGGAAATTTTAAAAATTATATTGTAATAATATTACATAACTCTGTTAATATACAAAAAATGTTACATTATATGCTATAATTTGGTAAATTTTATAAAATATGAATTGTAGCTCCATAAAGTCAATACAAATATTAAAGCAGAAACTGATAGAACTGCATAATATAGAAAACTCCATGATAATTTCTAAAGATTTTAACATTCTTCACAATAATTTGTACAACAAACGAATCGTAAATCATTAAAAATGTAAAAGACCGAAAATACACTCAACCAATTTGACCTAATTATTATTTTTTCAAAAGTGCTATAGCAACACTCCAGGTTATAGTTGTTCTCAAGAAAATACAATGTATTTACCAGTATAACCTATATTCAAGGTTATAAAACAAGTTTCAATATATTTAACAGCATTCACATAATATTAAGCATGTATGCAGAATGCAGTAGATTGAAATTAGAAATCAAAGACAGAAAGATAAAAGTTTATAAGTATTTGGAATCTGAATTTCACACTTCTATCTAAATACACTATTGGTCTACAAAGAAAGAAGTAAAATTAGAAAGTATTTTGAATGGAATCGAAATAAAAATACATACATCAAAATTTTCCTGTTTCAGTAAGTATTGCTTAAAAGGAAACATGACTATTGACTATGTACGAATAGGAAAAAATGGCCTCACATCAATGTTCTGCTTTTCAGAAACTAGGAAAGAAAAAATATATTAAGCTCAAGTAAAACAGAATAAATGAGATAACACTCAGTGTAGAAAGAACAACTTTATGCAAACAAATTTGACAACTTCAATAAAAGGGTGTATGACAAAAACTACCAAAGTTAACTCAAGAAATAAATAATCAGAACATCTCTATGTCTACTAAAGTAACTGGACTTTTAATTAAAACTATTCTCACAAAGGAAACTCTCTTTCATATTACTTCACTGGTGAATCTACCAATCATTTAAAGAAGAAATAATATCAATTCTACACAAATTCTTCTGGAAAATATGAACGAAGACGTATTCTCCTACCCATCTGTGTGGCCAGCATTCACCTGGTACTAAAGTTATTAGGAGGAAAAAATCTGAGACTATATTCATGAATATAGTCACATGTATTTTGAACATATGACTTTTACTAATACATATTTTTACTATGTTAAAATTCACAGTTTGTGACCAAATTTTATTGACTGCAAGGTTGCTTTAATGGTCAAAAACAAATCAGCATAATTCAGTATATTAATGAATTAAAAAGAAAAAATAATAAGCGATACAAGATTATCCCAGTAAACACATAAGGACATTGATAAAATGCATTATTTCTGATAAAACCTCTCACTAAACTGAAAGTACGAAAGATTGTCTGACAGAAACTATCCATGAAAATTTATGCTAATGACATATTCAGTGACAGACATGTTTTCTCACTAAGGTCAGGAACAAAGCAAGAATATTAGTTTTCTCTAAGTCTCTAATGTTTTACTGGAATATTTAACCAACTGAATGAGGCAAGAAAAAGAAATAAAAGTTATCTGCTGTGGGCTGAATGTTTGTTACCCCCCAAATTTGTATGTTGAAAGCCTAATCCCCAAGGTGATATTAGAAGATGGGGGGCTTTTAGGTGATGATTAGGTCCCACTCTCATTAAAAGGATCAGTGTCTTATAAAAGAGAACCCCAGAGAGAGCCCCTAACCTCTCTACCATGTAAAGAAACAGGGAATAGGCATAATCTGTGAACCAGGAAGGAGATATTCCTGAATCTGCTGGAGTCTTGCTCTTGGACTTCGTAGCCTCTAGACCTGTGATAAAAAATTTTCTGTTGTTCATAAGTTTCCCAGTTAATGGTATTTTGTAATAGTAGCCCGAATGAACTAAGACAAGATTCAAATAGTAGAGGAAAAAATAAATTTTTTACAGACTATATAACGATCTACATTAAAAATCATATGGAATGTACATAAAATGCTGCTAAATTAATGAATTTAGCAATGAAATACATGTGGGTATAAGATTAATATATACAAGAAATTATTTATATATGCTAGAACAGTCAGAAATACCATTTTTATTTTTGTGTGTTTTTTTTTAGAGGGTTCATATTTTGTTATTAAAGACTTGTGAGTGTGTATATTTTTTATAACAGTAAAAATAGAAGGTGTATATATTTTATAACAGAGTACAAATATGGGGTTCATATTTTTTGTAAAACACTATTTTGTGAGTGTTTATATTTCATATAACATAGTACCAATAAAGAGTGTATATTTTTTATAACAGTACAAATGTGGCTGTATGTTTTATAAAACAGAGTAAAAATAGAGAGTGTATATTTCTTGGAGTACAAGAGAGGGTGGATATTTTTTATAACAGAGTACAAATAGATGGTTTATATTTTTTATATAAGACTTTTGTGAGTGTATATATTTTTTATAACAGAGTACAAATAGAGGGTGTATATTCTTTAAAACAGAGTACAAATAGATGGTTTATATTTTTTATAAAGACTATTCTGTGAGTGTGTATATATTTTATAACAGAGTACAAATAAAGGGTTTAAATTTTTTTAAAGACTATTTTGTGAGAGTGTGTAATTTTTATAACAGAGAAAAAATAGTGTATATTTTTTATCACAGAGTACAATAAAGGGTGTATATTCTTTATAACAGGGTACAAATAGGGGGTGTATATTTTTTATAAAAGACTATTTTGTTAGCGTGTATATTTTTTATAACAGAGTACAATTAAAGGGTGTATATTTTTTAAAACACAGTACAAATAGATGGTGTATATATTTTATAACATAATACAAATATGGGGTTTATATTTTCTGTAAAACACTATTTTGTGAGTGTGTATATTTCTTAGAGTACAAATAGAGGGTGTATATTTTTTAAAACAGAGTAAAACTAGAAGGTGTATATTTTTTATAAAATTGTACAAATAGAGGGTGTATATTTTTTATAAAAGAATATTTTGTGATAGCGTATATTTTTTATAACAGAGTAGAAATAAATGGTGCATACTTTTTATAACACAGTACAAATAGAGGGTGTATATATTTTATAACAGAGTACAAATATAGACAATATATTTTGTAAAACTATTTTGTGAGTGTGCACATTTCTTAGAATACAAATAAAGGGTCTATATTTTTTATAACAGAGTAAAAATAGAGGCTGTATATTTTTTATAACAGAATACAAATAGAGGGTGTATATTATTTTTAACAGAGTACCAAGACAGGGTATATATTTTTATAAAAGACTATTTTGTTATAATGTATATTTTTTATAGCAGAGTACAAATAAAGGGTATGTATTTTTTATAACAGAGAACAAATACACGGTGTATATTACCTATAAAAGATTATTTTGTGAGTGTTTATATTTTTTATAACAGTAAAATTAGAGGGTTTAAACTTTTTATAAAAGACTAATTTGTGAAAGTGTGTATTTTTTATGTCAAAGTAAAACTATAGGGTGTATATTGTTTATAAGACTACAAATAGAGGATGTGTATTCTTTATAGCAGAGTACAAATAGAGGGTTTATATTTTTTATAAAATACTTTTGTTAGTGTGTATAATTTTTAGAGCAGAGTACAAATAAAGGGTGTATATTTTTTATAACACAGTGCACATTGAGGGTGCACATATAACAGAATACAAAGTGAGGGTGTATATTTTTTATAACAGTAAAAACAGAGGGTTTATATTTTTTATAAAAGACTATATTTGAGTGTGTATACTTTTTAACACCAAGTACAAATAGATTGTGTATGTTTTATATAACAGATTACAAATAGAGGTTTTATATTTTTTATAAAATCTATATTGTGTGTGTGTATATTTTTATAACAGAGTACAAATAGAGAGTGTATATATTTTAAAACAGAGTACAAATAGAGAGTTTATATTTTTTATAAAAGTCTATTTTGTGAATGAGTATATATATTACAACAATAAAATTAGTGGGTGTATATGTTTATAACAGATTGAAAATAGAGGGTGCATATTTTTAATTACAGGGTACAAATAGAGGTTTTATATTTTTTATAAAAGACAATTTTGTGAGTGTATACTTTTTATAAAAGAGTACAATTAGAGGGTGTATATTTTTTATAACAGAATACAAATAGAGGGAGTATGTTTTTTATAACAGAGTAAAAATAGAGGATTTATATTTTTCGTAAAATACTAATTTGTGAGAGTGTATATTTTGTATAACAAAGTAAAAATAGAGGGTGTATATTTTAAGTAACAGAATACAAATAGAGGGTGTACATTTTTTATAACAGAGTACAAATAGGGGGTGTATATTTACTATCACAGAGAAAAAAGAGGGTGTATATTTTTTATAAAAGACTATTTTGTGAGTGTGTATTCTTTTTATAACAAAGTACAAATACAGTGTGTCTATACATTATAATAGAGAACAAATAGAGGTTTTATATTTTTATAATAGACCATTCTGTGAGTGTGTATATTTTCTATAACAGTAAAAATAGTGGGTGTATATTTCTTATAAAAGACTATTTTGTTAGTGTGTATATTTTTTATAACAGAGTAAAATTAGAGGCTGTATATTTTTCATAACTGAGTACAAATAGAGGATGCCTGTATTTTATAACAGTGTATAAATAGGGGGATTACATTTTTTGTAAAAGACTATTTTGTGAGTGTGTATATTTTTATAATGGTAAAATTAGAGGGTGTATATTTTTTATAACAGAATACAAATAGAGCGTGCATATTTTTTATAATGCAGTGAAAATAGAGGGTGTATATTTTCTATAACCAAATACAAATAGAGGCTGTATATTTTTTATAAAAGACTATTTTGTCTGTGTGTATTTTTTTTATAACATGGACAATACAGGGTGTATATATTTTATAACACAATAAAATAGAGGGTTTATATTTTTTATAATACACTGTTTTGTGAGTGTGTATATTTTGTATAACAGAGTACAATAGTTTGTTTATACATTTTATAATAGACTATTTTGTGAGTGTGCATATTTTTTATGACAGAGTACAAATAGTGGGTGTATATTTTTTAAAACAGTACAAATAGAGGGTTTATATTTTTTGTAAATGACTATTTTGTGAGTGTGTGTATTTTTTATGATAGAGTAAAAATACAGGGTTTATGTTTTATATAAACTACTTTGTGAGTGTGTATGTTTTTTAAAACAGTAAAAATAGAGGGTGTATATTTTTTATAACAGAGTACAATATAGGGTGTATATCTTATATAACAGAGTACAAATACAGGGTGTGTACACTTTATAACAGAGTACAAATAGAGGGTATATATTTTTATAATAGACTGTTTTGTGAGTGTGTATATTTTCTACAACAGAGTACAAATACAGGGTGTATATTTCTTATGAAAGACTATTTTGTGAATGTGAATATTTTTTATAACAGAGTACAATTAGAGGGTGTATATTTTTATAACACAGTACAAATAGAGGGTGTCTGTTTTTATGACAGTGTACAAATAGAGGGATTATCTTTTTTGTAAAAGATTATTTTGTGAGTGTGTATAATTTTATAACAGAGTAAAATTAGAGGGTGTATATTTTTTACAACTGAATACAAAATGAGGGTGTATATATTTTATAATGGAGTGCAAATAGAGGGTGTATATATTTTATAAAAGACTACCTTGTGAGTGTGTATTTTCTTTTATAACAATGTACAATACTGGGTGTATATCTTTTATAACACAATAAGATAGAGGGTTAATATATTTTATAATACACTGTTTTGTGAGTGTGTATATATTTTATAACAGAGTACAATAGTTTGTTTATATTTTTTATAATAGACTATTTTATGAGTGTGCCTATTTTTTATAACAGAGTAAAAATAGTGGGTGTATATTTTTTAAAAGAGTACAAATAGAGGGTTTATATTTTTTATAAAATACTATTTTGTGAGTATGAATATTTTTTATAACACTGTTCACATAGTGGGTGTATATATTTTATAACAGAGTACAAATTGAAATTTCATATTTTTACAAAAGACTAATTTGTGAGTGTGCATATTTTTACAACCTAGTACAGAGGGTGTATATTTTTTAAAACAGAGTAAAAATAGAGTTTTTATATTATTTGTAAAGCACTAATTTCTGAGTGTGTATATTTTTTATAACAGAGTACAAATAGAGGGTTTACATACGTTTAAAGGAGTAATTTTTCACTGTGTATGTATTTTATAACACAGTAAAAATAGATGGTGTGTAATTTATAACAGAGTACAAATAGGGGGTTTATATTTTTTATAAAAGACTAATTTCTGAGTGTGTATATTTTTATACCCTTGTACAAATACAGGGTGTATATTTTTTATAACAGTACAAATAGATGGTTTATATTTTATTATAAAAGACTATCTTCTGAGAGTGTATATTTTTTTATAACAGAGTACACATAGACAGTGTATATTTTTTAAAACAGAGTAAAAATAGAGGGCATATATATTTTATGAGTGAGTACAAATATAGGCTTTATATTTTTTACAAAAGCACAAAGAGAGATTTTATATTTTTTATAAAAGACTATATTGTGAGTGTGTGTATATTTTAAACACCGAGTACAAATAGAAGGTGTATATTTTTTATAACAGAGTACCAGTAGAGGGTTTATATTTTTTATAAAAGACTATTTTGTGAGGGTGTATATTTTTTGTAACAGTAAAATTAGAGGGGGCATATCTTTTATAACAGAGTACAAATAGATTGTGTATATTTTTTATTACAGGGTACAAATTGAGGGGTTATGTTTTTTATGAAACACTATTTTGTGAGAGTGTATATTTTTCATAACAGAAGACAATTAGAGGTTGTATATGTTTTAGAACACTGTAAAATTTGAGGGTGTATATTTTTTACAACAGAATACAAATAGAGGTTTCATATTTATTGCAAAAGAACATTTTGTGAGTGGGTATATTTTTTATAACAGAGTAAAAATAGAGGGTGTATATTTTTATAACAGAATACAAATAGAGGTTGCATATTTTTTATAACAGTACTAATAGAGGGTGTATATTTTTTATAACAGAGTACAAATAAAGGGTGCATATTCCTTATAACAGAGTAAAAATATATGGTTAATATTTTTCATAAAAGTCTATTTTTTGAATGTGTATATATTTTCTAACCGAGTACAAATAGAGGGTGTATATATTTATAACAGAGTAGAAATAGAGGGATTATATTATTTATAAAACACTATTTTGTGAGTGTGTATATTTTTTATAATAGAGTGAAAATAGAGGGTGTATATTTTTTAAAACAGAGTACAAATAGAGGGATTATATTTTTTGTAAATGACTTTTATGAGTATGTGTATTTTTTATAACAGAGTATAAATAGAGTGTGTTTGTTTATTATAAGAGACTACAAATAGAGGGTTTATATTTTTTGTAATAGACAATTCTCTGAGTGTGTATATTTTTTATAATATTAACAATAGAGGGTGTATGTTTTTTATAACAGAGTAGAAATAGAGGGTTTATATTTTTTATAAAAGGCTATTTTTGTGTGTATATATTTTTTATAACAGAGTAAAAATAGAAGGTGTATATTTTTTATAACAGAATACAAATAGAGGTTGCATATTTTTTATAACAGAGTACTAAAGAGGATGTATATTTTCTATAACAGAGTACAAATAGAGGGCATATATTTTTCATAAAAGACTATTTTGTGAGTGTGTATTTTTTTATAACAGTACAAACAGGGTGGTTATATTTTATAACAGAGTAAAAATAGAAGGCTTATTTTTTATAATAGACTATATTGTGTGGGTGCATATATTTTATAACACAGTACAAATTGGGGTTTATATTTTTATAAAAATCTATAATGTGAGTGTGTATATTTTTTATAATAGAGTACAAATAAAGTGTGCATATTCCTTATAACAGTAAAAATAGATGGTTAATATTTTTCATAAAAATCTATTTTTTGAGTGCGTATATTTTTTCTAACCAAGTACAAATAGAGGGTGCATATTTTTTATAACAGAGTAGAAATAGAGGGATTATATTATTTATAAAACACTATTTTGTGAGTGTATATTTTTTATAATAGAGTGAAAATAGAGAGTGTATATTTTTTAAAACAGAGTACAAATAGAGGGATTATATCTTTTGTAAATGACTATTTTATGAGTGTGTGTATTTTTTTTTATAAGAGAGTACGAATAGAGTGTGTTTGTTTATTATAAGAGACTACAAATAGAGGGTTTATGTTTTTTGTAATAGACAATTCTGTGAGTGTGTATATTTTTTATACCATTAACAATAGAGGGTGTATGTTTTTTATAATGGAGTAGAAATAGAGGGTTTATATTTTTTATAAAAGGCTATATTTTGTGTATATTTTTTATAACAGAGAACAAATAGAGGGTGTATATTTTTTATAACACAGTAAAAATAGTGGGTGTATGTTTTTTATAACAGACTACAAATATAGGGTTTATATTTTTTATAAAAGACAATTTTGTGAGAGTGTACATTTTTTATAACTGAGTAAAAATGGAGAGTGTATATTTTTTAAAACAGAGTACAAATAGAGGGTTTATATTTTTTATAAAAGACTGTTTTATGAGTGTGTATATGTTTTATAACAGAGTACAAACAGAGATTGCAAGTTTTTTTAAAACCAAGTATAATTAGACGGTGTATATCATTTATAACAGAATAAAAAGGGAGGGTGTATATATTTTATAGCACAGTACAATTAGAGGGTTTATATTTTTTATAAAAGTCTAATTTATGAGTCTGCATATTTTTTAACATTGAGTAAAAATAGAGGGTGTATATTTTTTATAACAGTACAAATAAAGTGTGTGTATATTAAAATATAGTATAAATAGAGGGTTTATATTTTTTATAAAAGGCTGTTTTATGAGAGTGTATATTTTATATAACAGTAAAATTGGAGGGTGTATACGTTTTATAACAGATTACAAATAGAGGGTGTATATTTTTTATTACAGGGTACAAATAGAGAGTTTACGTTTTTTTAAAAAGACTATTTTAGGATAGTGTATATTTTTTATAACAGAGTACAAATTGAGGTTATATATATTTTATAACTGAGTACCAATAGAGGGTCTATATTTCTTATAAAAGACTATTTGGTGACTGTGTATATTTTTTATAACACAGAAAATATAGAGATTGCATATTTTTTTAAAGAGTAAAATTTGAGGATATATTTTTTTTATAACAGAGTACAAATAGATCATGTATATATTTTGTAACAGAGTACAAATAGAGGGATAATAATTTTTATAAAAGACTATTTTCTGAGTGGGTATATATTTTATAACAGAAAATATAGAGGGTGTATATGTTTTAATGAGTAAAAATTGGGGGTGTATATTTTTTAAAACAGAGTACAAATAGAGAGTGTATACTTTTTATAAAAGACTATTTTTTGAGTGTGAATATTTAAAATAACAGAGTAAACTACAGGATATATATATTTTTATACCAGAGTACAAATGGAGGGTGTATATTTTTTTAACAGTGTACAAATAGAGGGTTTATATTTTTTATAAAACACTATATTGTGAGTGTGTATATTTTTCATTCCAGAGTACAAATATAGGCTGCATATTTTTTATAACAGAGTACAAATAGAGAGTTTATATTTTTTATAAAACTCTATCTTGTGAGTTTGTATATTTTTTATAACAGAGTACAAATATTTGGTGTATATTTTTGATAACAGATTACAATAGAGGGTGTATATCTTTTATAAAAGTCTAGGTTGTTAGTGTGTATATTTTTTATAACCTTGTACAAATAGAGGATGTATACTTTTCATAACAGAGTACAAATAGAGGATTTATATTTTTTATAAAAACAGAATTTTTTGAATGTGTATATTTTTTATAACAGAGTACAAATAGAGGGTGTATATTTTTTATAACCGAGTATCAATAGAGGGTTTATATTTTTTATAAAACACTATTTTGTGAGTGTGTATAATTTTTATAACAGAGTAAAAATAGAGGGTATATATTTTTGAAAACACAGTATAAATAGAGGGTGTATATTTTTTATAAAGGAGTAAAAAGTGAGAGTGTATATTGTTTATAACAGAGTAGACGTAGAGGGTTCATATATTTTATAAAAGCTATTTTGTGAATGTGTATATTTTTTAAAACAGAGTATAAATAGAGGGATTATATTTTTTGTAAATGACTATTTTGTGAGTGTATGTATTTTTATAACAGAATAAAAGTAAAGAGTGTATGTTTATTATAAAAGAGTACAAATAGAGGGTTTATATTTTGTATAAAAGACTTTAATGAGTGTGTATATTTTATATAACGGAGTACAAATAGATGATGTATATTTTTTATAACACAGTACAAATTGAGGGTTTATATTTTTTATAAAATTCTATTTTTTGAGTGTGTATTTTTTTATTACAGAGTACAAATAGAGAGAGTATATTTTTTATAACAGTACAAATAGGTGGTTTATATTTTTTGTAAAAGATTATTCTCTGAGTGTGTATATATTCTATAACAGAGTACAAATGGAGGGTGCATATTTTTTATAGAAGAGTACAAATAGAGTATGTATGCTTTTTATAACAGAGTTCAAATAGAGGGTGTATATTTTTATAACAGAGTACAATAGAGGGTGTATATTTTTTATAACAGAGTACAAATACAGGGTGTGTATACTTTATAACAAAGCACAAAAAGAGGGTATACATTTTTATAATAGACTATTTTGTGAGTGTGTATATTTTCTATAACAGTATAAATAGAACGTGTATATTTCCTATGAAAGACTATTTTGTGAGTGTGTGTATTTTCTATAACAGTACAATTAGAGGGTGTATATTTTTTATAAATGAGTACATATAGAGGGTTTATTTTTTTAATATGATTTTGTGACTGGGTACATTTTATATAACTGACTAGAAATGGAGGGTGTATATTTTTTATAACAGATTACAAATAGAGGATGTATATTTTTTATAAAAGGCTATACTGTGAGTGTGTATATTTTTAATAACAGAGTACAAATAGATGGTGTATATTTTTTATAACAGGGTACAAATGGAGGCATAATATTTTTATAAAAGACTGTTTTTTGAGGTTGTATATTTTTTGTAACAAGTAAAAATAGAGGGTGCATATTCCTTATAACATAGTAAAAATAGAGGGTATATATTTTTTAAAAGACTATTTTCTAAGTTTTTACATTTTTAATAACAGAATGCTAATAGACTGTGTATGTTTTTATAACAGAGTGCAAATAGAGGGTGCATATTTTTTTATAGAAGAGTACAAATAGAGTATGTATGCTTTTTATAACAGAGTTCAAATACAGCGTGTATATTTTTATAACAGTACAAATAGAGGGTGTATATTTTGTATAACAAAGTACAAATAGAGGGTGTATTTTTTTAACATAGTAAAATTATAGGGTGTATATTTTTTTAAAAGACTAAATTGTAAGTGCATATATTTTTTATAACAGAGTACAAATGGAGGGTTTATATTTTTTGTAAAAGACTAATTTGTGAGTGTGTATATTTTTTATTACAAAGTACAAATAGGTTGTATATGTTTATTGTAAAAGACTATATTGTGAGTGTGTACATTTTTTATGACAGTACAAATAGAGGGTGTATATTTCTTATAACAGGGTACAAATAGAGAGTTTATATTTTTTATAAAAGACCGTTTCTTAAGTTTGTGTATTTTTTATAACAGAGTAAAAATAGAGGGTGTTTATTTTTCATAACAGAATAAAAATAGTTTATATTTTTTATAAAAGACTATTTTGTGAGTGTGTATTTTTTATAACAAGTACAAACAGAGGGTGTATATTTTTTATGACAGAGTACATACAGTGGCTGTATATTTTTTATAACAGAGTAAAAATAGAGGGTGTGTATTTTTTCCAACAGAGTAAAACTAGAGGGTGTATATTTTTTATAACAGAGTAAAAATAGAGGGTGTGTAGTTTTTATAACAGAGTACAGATAGAGGTTTTATATATTTTATGAAAGACTATATTGTG
>CAUYNB010063349.1:0-20041 GCA_963574225.1 Lagothrix lagotricha
GAGGGTGGTGGTGGGGGGAGGGTGGTGGTGGGGGGGAGGGTGGTGGTGGTGGTGGGGGGGGGAGGGTGGTGGTGGTGGTGGGGGGGAGGGTGGTGGTGGGGGGGGAGGGTGGTGGTGGGGGGGAGGGTGGTGGTGGTGGGGAGGGTGGTGGTGGGGGGGAGGGTGGTGGGGGGGCAGGGTGGTGGTGGGCGGGCAGTCCTGTCTCTAAGAACATGTGCTCTACCTCCCAAGAGACTCTGAATCATAGACAAATAGCTCTGCAGTGCTGCCTGCCTCATCCTCCAGCCCCAGCCATACTTGGAATTCCCAAAGTTTGTTTTTTCCTATTTTTCATTGCTGTGAGTTTCAGAAACGCCCACTGCCAGAGCCAGCCTAAAAGGAGCAATTTCTATCTCACAGAATTTGAGGTTAGGGCCGGTGGGCCCTCGGAGGGAACCTAGGTCAGTCCTCCCTCACACTCCCTGCCACCGCAGCCTGACAAATGGGACTTAGATGCCTAGAATGCAGGGAGTGACTGGCTACAGGGTCCCCTGCAAGTTGGTGACAGAGCTGGGTTTACAATCAGGTCTCTTGACTCCCAGCCATGCGTTCATTCCAAGTGTGTCCCTGCTCATTGGGCCACTCATGCTCTGTGTTCTCTCGCCCCCTCTGTTTGTCCCTTCTGTTGCCTATTGGTCTGCCTCTGTCTTTCTCTCTCCCTCCTTCACTATGTAATACATTCTTCCTCCCCCAACAAGAGTTTGAGCAGTTAAGGCTCGCAACTAATTGGAACTTCCTTCAGTGCCCTCTGCCCCAGGCTGCCAAAGATGAGTGGCCTGTTGACTGGGCCTGCATGCGGAGGTTCCGTCTTCTGTGGAGCAGACTCCTACTCGCCCTTCAGCCAGGAGGTACTGGCATCAGAGCAGACCACCAGGCAGGCGGGCCCAGCCCCACATGGCTCTGAGGTCTTCCTGAGACAGGGCATCAGCAGGTGCTCCTCCTCTCTGCCCACCTGCCTTACCAAACAAAGCCTAGGGCAGTACTAGAATTGACACTCACTTCAGTGAAGGGGTAGGATTTGCAGACACCCCCTACCCAGGGAAATCCTTCCCAGGTTAGAGACAGAAATTCATACCATCAGGGCCTGGCTCCTGAGTTCGCTCCCCAGCCTCTGCCCTGGACCCTCGCAACCAAGCCCAGCCCTGCTCTCAAAAGTCCCATCATAGCTCTAAGTAGCAGGGTCAGTGGGCGGGACAGAAGTCCATCTGTCCCCTACTAAAAAGCCAGGTGGGAGCTCCTGCCTAGAGTCACACAGGTGGCATGTGCAACACATGGCCAGACATTCTGATGTCAACTTGACACAGATGCCTTGTACCAGCAGGATGGAGAAGGGTCTGCCATCAGGCACTTTTCCAGTGGGACTACCCTGCCCTGGCATCTGGAGGGAGAGCCCTGGGCACAGCTTAAGCCTTGGACTCAATAGATCTCAATTTAAATCCAAATTGGGATGTTCTTGCTGGGCAACATTGGCCAAGTTACTTAACCTCTCTAAGTCTCAGTCTCCCCACCTGTCAGTGCCCTGCCCCTCACTGTTCAAGGCTCTAGGAGGGCAGTACCTACTAAGCACACGCAACTGGAAGATAGGTCGGGGAAAAAATCTCCCACCAGAGGCTGGTGTGTAATGAGGCGGTGAGCAAGGGAGTGAGCAGAAAAGGATTTGGGATTAGCTGACTGGAAACTCAGTGAGTCAGCAACAGGACGTGATGGCCTGAAGAGCTTCTGCATCAGCTGATGGCTGGGGGCTGTGTTGGGGGAGGCATCTCTCATGCTGACTGGGAGTCCCTCTGGAGGTGTGGTGGGTGGGTCATGGCCAAATGGATGCCTATTTGGAGGAGAGAGGTGGCTACAAAGGAAACGAACTCCTTGGTCCTCTGAAGTCCCCAGCACTGTCACCAGCCTATACAGTGTCATAGTGCAAGGTGGCAAAAAGCACCTCCTTCAGATGCATGCAGCCTTGTACCAGGGCACATGGCTTGGTGAGTGTAGCGTGGGCTCGAATTCAGCTCCCACTGCTCCCTTCGCTGGGTGCCCACATGGCTTTCCTAATCTCCCCACCATTGACTCACCCAAGCTTTTATTCATTCAATAAATGAGAATTGAGCTCCTACTATGTGCCATATGTAGGCAATTTCTAAGTACTGAGGAGAGGCCCCGGGAGCTGGGGATGCTTGCTCTGAAGAAGCAAAGATTACAGCACATCTGTAAAGTTCTCTGACTAAAGACTGCCTGGACTTTTGCTCAAAACTAAGCTTCAAATCCGTGGATATTTACTGAATGTCAACAAAAGGCCTGCCTCAGGGTTGCCACTGACTGACTGTGGGCCCTAGCATGAGTCACTTTCTCTCTCTGAGCTTCAGTTTCTCCGTCTGCAAATGAAAGAACCAGGCTAGATGGACTGCATGGGATCTAACTTCTCAAATCCTGCAGGGTGACTAGGGGAAAGGAGAGCAGATACTGACAGTATGGCTCAGGGTGAGGGTCCGGTCTAGAGCATCTTGGTGGTCCTTTTCAGCCCAAGACTCAGCTGGCTTCCAACCTTCCTTTCCATCCCTCCCGGCAGTCTTGCTACAGTCAAACTAATGTCATCTGTCCTGCAGCCACCATGGCCTCTCTAAGCCCCAAGATTTTGCTCAGGCTGTTTACTCAGCCTGGAGTGCTGTCTCCTATTTCTGCCTAGTGAAACCCCACGCAATGTGGATGCTGCAGAGATGACGTCAGCATAAGATGGATGGAGGGAAGGGTTTGGACTAGATGTTCTTCACATGCCTCCCAGCCTAGAATGTCTTGTATTTGCCAGAGAACTCTAGGAAGGGGCTTCTGCTGTCAAAGGGATTCTGGGGGCTGAGATACCCAGACCTCAGGCACACAGCTCTGGGCTCTGGGGCTCTTTGTGCTGCCAGCACCCAGGGTTTTTCTCCCCGAGGGTCTGCCTTTGGGGACATTTCCGGGTATGAGCTCTGCTTTGTTTTCCAGAATTCATATGCTGAACACTAATTTCCAATGCAATAGTATTAAAAGATGGGCTGCTAGGAGGTGGTTAGGACATAAGGGTGGAGCCCTCGAGAATAGGATTAGTGCCCTTATAAGAGAGGTTCGAGGGAGGCTTTTTGCCCTTCTTGCGATGTAAGGACACAACTAGAACTAGAAGGTGCCATCTTAGAAGCATAGAGTGAACCCTCGCCAGACACCAAATCTGCTGGCACCTTGATCCTGGACTTTTCAGAACTGTGAGCAATAAATTTCTATTATTGATGAATGACTCAGTTTAATGTATTTTGTTATCACAACCTGAACTAAGACAGGCTCTGAAACCAGATTAACCCTGTGTTCACAACCCAAATCTGCCCCCTTCCTAACTATGCAATTTCATATCTCTCAGGTCCCATTTGAGAGCTTCAGTTTCACCCTCTGTCAAGAGTCTGCGTCAGTTGCCTGACAAAACTTGGGAGGCCTGACTTCTTTTGTCTGCCAGCATTCTGCTGAGCTAGGCTCTTGCCCCTCTAGTCTCCTGCCCTACAGGCGCTTCCTGAATTACAAAGTAAAAAGCATCACCCTTCGGTCTGGAAGATTTTCCCGTGATTTCCCCCCACAATTCCTGTGAACTTCCCCCTTCCCCAATCCCACCCCCTTTGCTCTCTCTGGGCCTTTTGCACTGTCATCCATATGCTCTGCACCCCTCAGCTCCACGTGGGTAGCGCCAGTAGAACCTTCCCATGCTCAGCAAGCCCCACCTCTGCCAAACTTGGGGTTCCTAGGCTTGATAAGTCTGTGGTAGGATGTTGAGAGGAGGCACCCCCATCTCCCCGTGGACCCTGTGTCCCCAGGAAGTGAGCTGGCCCCTTGCTAGGGCTCTCTTTCCTGTCCCGCATTCTCTCTGTTTTCTCACTTTTAGTGCAGTTGGCTGTCATTTGTGCTTCCCAGGCAGGGCGATTCCCTTTGGAGACATATGGCGCAAGGCTTAAGAACATAGAAGTTTTAGTCTGCGAGGCCTAGATTCTATTCCCAGCTCTGTCACTTTCTACTTTGGAGACTTTGGGTAGGTAGTTTGGCTTTTCTGACCCTCACTTTACCTCCCTGCAAAATGGGGTCAATGTTCATAGCACCCCTCAAAGGGCTCTGTGAAGAATCAGAGGATTGTGCACAATGCCTGCTTGCCATATAGCAAGGACTTGACTGATGGCAACTGCCTGTTTAGAAAAGTGTTTTCTGAAATGCCAGGTGGATTGTGGATATTCAGTACACATTCGTTGAATTGAGGCTTGTTTCTGAGCAAAAGTGAAGACGCAGCTGCCTTTGGTCAGAGGTCTTTGCAGAGGGCTTTGTAGGGCCTCACAGTCTGCCTTCTTTGTCTGTTCCATGACATGGCCGCCTGCTCCCCACCCCGCATCACCTGCTTCCCCTCTGGAGGCTCAGCAGGAGTTGCTGAAAGGGCCTTGTGGCCAGGGTGAAAAGAGAAGGCTGTGCCCAGGGCTGGGTTCCTGGCGTGCTTGTGGCATCAGTGGTATTGAATGCAGGCTGGGAGGGCCCCAGGGAGCAAGTGGGGTCTCAGAGGATAGGCCCAGCCTGGTTGAAGGCAAAAAGCAAGGCCCTAACAAGAGGTTGACTTGGGCTCAGGTCCTAGTGCTGCCGTTTATCAGCTGAGTGACCACAAGCCACTCTCCTATCTGTGAAGTGGCAATGATAGTGCCTGCCCTACACAGGCTGGGTATAAGAACTCAGTGAGATTCAAAAATGTGTGGCAACGTTGGAGTGTGGGACCCACATGCTCTGAGTCTGGTCAAACTGGATCTCTGAACACGTTTTACAGAAGGCAACAGGGTAAAGAGGAGAGCATGGACCTGGGCTCAAATCCTGGCTCTGTACCTTGGTGGTGGCATATCCTTGGGCAAGTCACTAAACTCTGAGTCTCTGTCTCCACGTTCGTAGAACAGGAATAGTGTGATAGTACCTACCCCATTGCTGTGAGAGGGCAATGTAATGATACACAAAGCACAGCTAGCCTGTGGGAGATGATGAGGCCCACCTAGAAAGTCCCAGAGGCAAAGCTGGGAGGTGCCAAGGCAGGCATTAATGGTGAGTAGTTAATTGTTGCTAACCATCAAACACTGCCCAAGTCCCTTTCCCTTGCTGGGTCCTGAGCTTGTTGCTGAGGACGCCTGGAAGAATCTCAGGGCCCATCCCCAAACATCCTGGCTGTTTTGGATCAGCCTCTGGTAGGTCTTGTGCCCTGGCAGCTATCTCAGGCCTGTCTCCCCTTCCCAGGGGGCCTTAGCCTAGCCTGTCACATCCTAGAGCCCACCATGTGGCCCACTATGCTCACCCACCTCCAGGAGAAATTCTCTTCTGCCACCCCCAGAACATGGTTCCTCCCTCCCTGGCTCAAACCCCGAATCTTGCTTGGAAGAAATGCAATGAGAGTGCCCAGCACTGTAAAGGCCTTGGCGCTGGATGCCCAGGGCATAGGGTCCCTGACGTCATGGAGATCATGCTTTAGTGGGGGAGAGAGAAGAGCTCAGATAGAGGTACATGCTGTGAAGGAGATAAAGCTAAGGCTATTTTCAATCAGGTGGTGAGGAATTCTTCCCATTGGACAACTGGGGAGACAGAGGAACAGACTGACTCAAGGTCATCCAGCAAAGTTCTGGCAGAAATCAGGACAAGCCGGGCATGGCAGCTCATGCCTGTAATCTCAGTACTTTGGGAGGCCGAGGCAGGTGGATCATTTGAGTTGGAGACGAGCCTGGGCAATGTGGCAAAACTCCATCTCCACAAAAAAATACAAAAATGTGCTGGGCATGGTGGCATGCACCTGTAGTCCCAGCTGCTTGGGAGGCTGAAGTGGGAGGATAGCTTGAGCCCAGTAGGTCGAGGCTGCAGTGAACCATGATCTCACCACTGCATTCTAGCCTGAGTGACAGAGTGAAACTCTGTCTCAAAAGATACCCCCCCAAAAAACAAGAAAACAGGGGGTAGATCCCAGAGCTCTATAGTTCCGTGCACTGAACTGTCTCCAGGGACTCCTCAAATCGTCTCATTCACCTTGTCCAGTTTGCACCCACACCTCCATATGGCCCTGTGGCCTCTCAGCTCTTTCCTCTCTTGGGCAGCAGAGGCTTCTGGGACGACCTAAAGGCTTAGGTCATCCCAGAGGTTGACCAAGGGCTCTCTGGGGTCCCTGTGCTATTGCAGGGAGGAGGCTTGGGGCCCTGGGCAGTGGGAGTATGTTGACGGCCAGGAGCTTGCATGGGCAAATGGTGTCTGTGAAAACATTGCCTGCTGACAGCTCCAGGCAACAAGGCCCCCACGGTCCAGATGCGGCCTCACCCACCTCCCTCCCGTAACAGCAGATTTACAAAAACCACACAGCCCATCTCAGAGAAACAAGATTGCAGGGTTGGAAGGGGCAGGAAGGGCCACCTAGTCCAAGCCATGGGAAGCTAGCAGCTCCATCCTCTGCCTTCAAGGTTGTTTGGACAGCAGGGGTCACTCCTGGGCTGAGAGTGTCCTGGGGAAGGTGAGGCCACTGCCTTCCTAGTCAAATGTTCCAGGTTTCCTGCCCAGAACGAGAACAGAATCCAGGGCCTGACTTTCCCAGCTCTCCCAGGAGGGAGTGGGCTCCTTGCTCCTGCAGGTGCGTGAGCAGAGGCTGCACTCCAGAGCAGGCCAGAAGCATGCTGTATAGGGCATTCTGGCATTTGATAGGGGTGGGACCTGAGGCCTTCTTTCTGATTCCTGCCAAATCCACAACCCCAGGCCCCAAAGCCCGCTGGCTCTCCTTACTTCGAGATGCAGAGCATTCCAGTTCACCCCCACATCCAGCAGCAGGACGGTCTGGAACCTACTTCCTCCAACCTCCCCTTAACTGAGTGGGCCCAGCCCAGGGTCTTGATGGGAACATTCTCCCCCCATCCCCCCACCGACACTTCTCCTAATGCATCCTCACTGGCCGGCTGAGAACCGCAGACGGCCCTGTGACATGAGGGGAGATAAGGGGGCTCTCACATTTCCCCCGGCTGGGCTCCTGGGCCGCCAGCATTCACGCTGGCTGATTTCAACATGAAAGGGCCCCTTGAGAAGGAGAGCCCCCTCCCTTTCCCCCTTCCCTCTGCTAAGCCCCACTCCGCAGCTAACCACTGTCTGAGCCGCCCTCTCTCTGGAGCAGCCGCTCGCCTGCCTGCCAAGCCTTCCCCCAAATGCTTCAGCCTCACCTCGGCCACCTCCGCCAGCTAGGATGGGAATCCCCAGCTCTCCCGCTACACACACACACACACACACACACACACACACACACACACACACACACGGCTGCTTCCCCACCCCCTCCCCCCCACCGCCACCATCCTAGAGAGGAGAAAGAGGGGATGGGGATTGCAGTCTCAGCCAGTGACACAAGGTGTTGGGGGGTGGTCTGGAGATACAGGGGAGTTGACCAACCACAGGCCACTGTGTTGAAAAAAATCTTCAAGGGAGACTGTGTAGAGGAGAGGAGATCTCCCAGCCCCAAATGCAGAGACAGACACCAGGATTTTTGAGAACCCAAGGGCTAAACACCCAGGTCTCTTCCCTGGCTGTTTTCCTTAACTACCTGAGACAAGCACCCTTCAAAAATCCAATGAAACATTTCATGTTTCTGCCACCAGAGGCCTTCCAGGTATCTGCCCTAAATCTTTTATACTGCAACTTTTAAAACCTTTTATTTTGAACTAATTTTAGACTTACAGAAAAATTGCAAAAAGTAGAACAGATTGCTTTCGTACACCCCTCACCTAGCTTCCCCTAATATTAACATCTTACATAACCATGGTACAGTGATCAAAACCAAGAAATTAACAAAGGTTCAATACTCTTATCTGAACTACAGATCTTATTGGAATTTCCCATTTTCCCCCTCACATCTTATTTTCCGTTCCAAGATCCTATCCAGGATCCCACATTGCAGTAAGTTGTTATTTCTTCTCAGTCTCTTCCAATCTATGACAGTTCCTCAGTCTTTCGTCATCTTTCATGATCTTCATACTTTTAAAGAGTGCCAGTCAGGTGTTTTATAGGGGGTCCCTTGATTCAGGTTTGCTTGATGTTTTCTTACGACCAGAGAGAGGCTATGATTTTTGGCAAGAATACCACAGAAACGGTGTTGGGTCCATCTCAGCACATCATAGCAAAAGGCTCATGATGTCCATGTGTCTTATGACTAGTGGTGTTTACCTTGATTAAGTTGATGTCTACAGGGTTTATCCACTATAAAGTTACAAAAGTTCCCTTTTCAGTTGATAAATATCTTGGGACTATGAAAGTCCTGTTTCTCCTCAAACGTTCACCCACAATTTGGTGCATTCGTCAATAGATCCACAATTATTGTGGTGGTGCTTTCCTGACAATTATCTGTTTCTCTCTTTCTATGTGTATTGATTGCAATTTTACTGTAAGGGAAAGTCCCTTCTCCCCTGTTTATTTATTTATTCAGTTTTTTTTAACTTTTAGTTTCACGGGTACATATGCAGGTTTGTATATAGGTAAATTGCATGTTATGGGGGTTTGGTGTACAGATTATTTTATCACCCAGGTAGTGACCATAGGTAATTTCTCAACCCTTACCCTCCTCCCACCCTCAGGTTGATATTTATTTTATTCTACGGGTTAAAATCCAGGATTATCTCCCCCCTTAAGGAGGTAAAGTATATTTCTCCATTCTGTAAATATGAGTTGTGCATAGTGAGTTCCTTCCAAAGAATACAGAAGAGGGAAAAAAGTAACATGGAGAAACCTGACAAACAGTGCCTCAGCCAGGTGATCAAAGTTAACGTCATCAGTTAACAGCCTGTACCATTGATAAGATGTGTCGAGAAGGGCACTTCACCTCTATGATATTCCTCCCGGGACCCATTCCCCACTTAAACCATGAGAAAAAAAAATCATGATTTTTCAAAGTCAAATTGAGGAACATTCTGCAAAGTACCAGACCAATACTCCTTAAAATTGTCAAAGTCATCAAAAGCAAGGCAAGTCTGAGAAAATGTTGCAAGAAATGAGGAGCCTCAGGACCCGTGATGAGTAAACGTAATGTGATATATCCTGGATGGGATTTTGGAACAGGTAATGGCCATTAAGTAAAAACTAAGGAAATATGAATCAATTATGGACTTCAGTTAATAACAATGTATCAATATTGGCTCATTAGTTGTAACAAGTATACCTATTAACATGTGAGATGTTAATAGGAGAAGCTGGATGTGGAATATATGGGAACTCTGAATATTTTCTCTGCATTTTTTCTGTAAATCAAAAACTGCTCTAAAATACAAATAAATTATGAAAAATCCAATACTGTATTTATTTTCTGCTCAAATTGTTCCTACTTTGGCTATTAGACTTCCTGCAGGTTGGCTCCTGTGCTCCTTAGACAAGCTCCCATTTGTGTGTGTGTGTGTGTGTGAGCACTTCCTTATTTTCTGGCACCACAAGATGGTTCAGGCTTATCTTGGACTTTCCCTGCCCTAGTCCTGACCCAGCCATTTCTCCAAGAAGCCCTGGTTCCTTTTACTGGAGGATGCTACTAGAAGAAACCAAGATGAGGGCACTAGATGCAGTCATTGGTACTAGGATGTCATTGCTTCTAGGCTCTCACAGCTGACATAGCTAGGAAATATATGTGTGTATACCAACTCATTTTGCTGCAATAAAAAAAAAAACGTTATTTACTCTTGTTCTGCTCTCAAGAGATCTACTTCACTTACTGTAACTGCCTCATGATATTCTTTAGCAAGGATGAAAAAAAATCTATTGAATTAGTCCCTTATTGGTGGCTATTCATAGTACTGTATTATACATTTTCTTTTATATTATCAAAATCCTGAAATCCCTGTGTATGCCCACATGCCAAGTACTTCTCCAGGGCAGACACTGAGATCTGAAACTGCTGTGCCAGAAGGTCTGAGCATCTGAAGTGTTGATGGACCCTCCACCATTCAAATTTGCCCCTATGCCATCAGGGCCCACCCTTTCCTATCTTCCATCTTTCATCTCCTAGTTTACCAGTCAGTCCCAATGAACTACTTGCCATTTCCTCTCATGCTTCCAGGTCTCTGCCTATGCTGTTCCTTCTACATGGGATGTCCTTGCTGTCTTAGCAGCGTGATGAATTTCCACTCACTCTTCAAAGCCCATAGCACAGGGTACTGCTTGTGTGGCCACCGAGGCAGGCCATTGGTGACCCCTTCTTTAATACTTCCACAGTGACCTCTCTCGTCACACCCCAGAAATTTTGGGAGGTGGCTATCTCCCTCACTAGTTCTCTGTGAACTTTACAGACACTGGCCTAGCCCGAGCTATGCACAGGGGAGTCCCCAGGAAGTGTCTACTAAATGAATGAGTGAGCTTCCCTTTGGCTCCAGACAGCACATGTCCTATGGGGCTCCCTTTTGGGCCTTAACTAAGTCTGGTCTGAGACCAAAAATGTTTCAAAAGTTCACATTTCAAGCTCCCACTCCCTCCCATAACCCATTCTTGTGTATACACACACAAACAGGCACACGTACATATTCACACTTCCTCCCAAGTCTGTGTAGGGTATGTGAGTATGTGTAAGGGAGGATGCAAGAGTATCTCTGTAAGAAAGAGAGAAGAAAGAATAGAGGGCAAAAGAGAAGAGAAGTGAGAGGAAGAGAGAGAAATGAAAAAGAGAAACAGAAAGAGGAGACTGCCAGGAGTGAGAATTTCCCAGGTTTCCAAGGGGCTGATTAATCCCTTTAAATGAAGGTATTTTTGCAACTGGCATCTGTCAGTGTGCCTTGACCTCTGCCGAATCTCTCTACTTGTCTTCAGCTCCACTGCTGCCACCCAAAGTCGGTTGCCTGTTATCTCTCACTGCTACCAGCACAACAGCCTCTACACTGGGCCCCCTGCTTTCAATTCTGTCTCTTCTAACCCAGAAGACACCAGGGATTGGAAAAGTCATTCTATAAAGCAAATCTGATCTTGTCACACCCCTGCTGTGGCCCACTGGCTAAAGGTCACACTATATTCAAGGGAGTGTTCATAGTTGAGAAGCGGGTCAACACATAAGTCCCTGAATGCTAGGCACTGGGACCGGAAAAGGAACCAACACAATTTCAGCCCTTGGAGGGTGCCTGCCACAGCTTTCAGGCCAGTTAGCGTGCTTTCACTCAACAGGCAGCACTAGCCACTCACTCCCTGTGGTACCACAGGACGTGATAGAGACCTCCATCACTATTTGAACAAATAGACTACAGGCTTTGTTGGTATCCTACTCTTCTCCATAGCTCACAGCATAACACAGGGCGTGGTATGTAGCAGAGGTCTTGATTTGTATCAATGGATTGAATGAATGGATGGAGGACAGATGGATAGGTAGGTGGATATATGCATGGATGGATAGATGGATGGAGAATAGATGGATAGATGGATGGATGAGTGGGTGGATGGATGGATGAACTGGTGGATTGATGGACTGAGGAGTAGGTGGATGGACAGATGAACAGGTTGAATGGGTGAAACAAGACACAGTAGTATAGATTGAGATTAATAATGGAATATCACTAAATGAGAGAATACTGGAGGAGGAAACACTTAAACTTGTCCAAAGTCACACTTCTGACAGCAACTCCAAGAATCAGGGGTGACTTTTGTCTCCATTTTACAAACAGATGAGTAAACAGTGGTTCATAGATGTGAAGTGACTTTCTTGAGGTCCCATAGTAATCAGTGAGACAGAGATTGAAACCCTAGGCCTGTGTGGCTCCAAAGCTCATGTTCTTACCATAATCTCACATCAAAAATAGCATGGGGCCCCCCATTATGTCAACTTAGCGGGTAGAGGTTGAATACACATTTTATGTCTGATGGATTTAAGTTTAAGTCTAACTTTTTAACATTTGCAATCCTTCATTCATTTAAAAAACATTTCCAGAGTACCCATTTGTGTGTGTGTGTGTGTGTGTGTGTGTGTGTGTGTGTGATTATGAAAGGTCACACAGATATGGAATCTTGGCTCTATCACTGCAAAACTTATGACCTCTCCATTCTTCACTTTTCTCATCTGTAAAATGGGGATAATAGCAACACCTAGTTCACAGGCTTGCTGTAGGTATTAAATGAGCATATACCTATAAAACACTTATCGTGCACTGCCACACACACACTAACTATGAGTGCCTGTCCGGGAACCAGGCACTGAGGTGCAGAACTGAGCCAAGTCTGTGTGGCCCCTGCCTTTGCCCTCAGGAAGCTGAGTGAAAGGGATGAAATTTGCAGAAAGCAACATATCATCCATGGAATATGATGTGAAGGAAAAAAACAAAACCCAGAAGGTATAGAAGAAAACACAGAATGATGAACCTGACTTTGATGGCGTGGTGGTATAGGGTATGATTTTTCTGAGAAGACAACGTTTCAGCTGTGAACTGAAGAATGAGAAGCAGCCAGCCTTGCAGAGTAGAGAAAGAATATTCCAGGAGGGGAAAACAGCAGATGCAAAAGTCCTGAAGTAGGAATGAGCTTGGTGAATTCCTGGGACAGCAGAACAGGCTAGAGCCGAGTGGGGGATGGGGATGAGGTGGGAAAAGTCACTGGAAAGGCGATGGAGCCAGCTTATGTGGACCCTGGACTTTTTTCTAAGTCTCATGGGAAGCTACTGGAGGATTAAATCAGGAAAGTGACAGAATCCATTTACATTTCAAAGGTACCCCTCTGGCTGCTGGGTGGAGCTTAGATTATAGGAGGCTGGGCTAGAGCAAGGAGTCCCTGTGCAGAGGCCATTGCTGGGGTCCAGGGTGGTGACCACAGAAGTGGAGACTGTGGAGACATTCATAGCACACAAGGTATTGTTGCCTCCTTTTTCTTTCATTGCTCCACATCCCATCTGTTATCAAATCCTCTGGCCGGTCATCTGGTCCCCTCTCACCACCTCCACTGTCTGTACCCTGAGAATTACCCTTCCACCCTGCCTGCCACAGCCTATTCCTTGCACTTCAAGGATGCAAGCCGGAGGGGTCTGGTGAAACCCAAGTCACATCCCTCCTATGGCTTCTCATCTCTCTATGAGTAAAGCCAAAGTCATCACGGTGGCCACAAGGTCCTCCAAGATCTGATCTCTCATTACCTTCTGCCCTCACGTCCCCTGCCTCCTCTCTGCTCACTCGGCTCCAGCGCTGGAGCATTTCTCGCACGAAGCCAACTTGCGTGCTTTGCATGGACTGTTCCGTCCGCCTAGAATGGTCTTCTAGATATCTGCATGGTTCACCTCCTTCCCTCCTTCAAAGCTTTCTCAAATGTCCCTTTCTCAGTGTGACCTTCCTGGGCACCTGCAACCTCCCCTCACACACCCTGACCTTCTTCCCTCATGCTTTTCTTTCCCCCACAGTGCGTATCACCATCAACCATATGAAATGTTTATTTCTCTTGTTTCCTTTTTGCCTCCTCAGTAGATTACGGACTCTGTGATGAGAGGGATCTTAGCTATTTTGTTCACTGATGTATCTTAAGCACTTAGAACAGTGCTTGGCACATAGTAGGAGCTCAATAGATGTTTGTCAAATAAATATATTGTTGGGGGAAATAAAGTTAATATGCTGTGGGGGAAAATAAGGTGATAGGAGAAAGCTTTTCTGCATATGTTATAAAGCTAGACACAAAGGGTGGCTACTGCTAGTTGTATCATCACGCACGTGTGCATGTGTATGTGCATAAGAAGTTGTTCATTTGCTCAGGGCATAGGGGCTCATTCATCATTTTCCCTAACATCTTCCCAGCAAATATCAACTTGTCAACCCCCTTCAGTGGTGGCTGGCGTGGAGAGCCTGCTTTTAACTTGCCATCACACCAAACCTTATGATATTTGTCACAGCCTGCCCCCCGCCCCCGACTCTGTGTGTGTTTATGTCTGGCTAGTATCTGGCCCCCTTGACTCTACAAGCACCTTCAGTGGGCATCTTCACCCACACTGAGGTGGGTGTATATTAGTAAAGTTCTGCTTTCGAATCCACCTTTCGAATTCTGCCTTCAAATACAGCACTACCAATTCTAAACTGAATAACTTTAGGCAAATAACTGAACCTCTCTGGGCTCCAGCTTAGTCACCTGTATGGCAGAGATGATAAGAATCCCTTTCTCATGGGCTTGCTAGGAAGGTGACAAAGTGGAACGGACCTGCCTCATGAACTAGAAAGCATCCGGCACAGAGAGCAGATTGAGAGCCCTGTCTTAGGATAAGGCCTCATTCAGGTTGTTGAGTCTCTCAGGTGAGAGCAAGTCAATTTCCCTGAGGTTCTTCTGAGGGAGACAGGCGCCAGGCTGCCCCCAGGGTTATTACTGTTCACTGACTGCTCCCTCATGCTGGACACTGTGCTAGGTATGCCACATGTGTTGGCTCAGCTAATCTTCCCAGTAGTGCTGTGAGCTAAGTACCATTATAATCCACTTTAAAAATGAGAAAACTGAGCTTGGAGAGGGTGAAATGATTTGCAGAGCTACTCATGGTGAAGTAGGGATGTTGCCCTGAGTCTGTCCTGATTCCAGAGCCTGTATTGTTTCTCTGCAACACAGAGTTGGTTGGACAAGGACCGGGGGTGGAGGGTGGGGGGATCTCAGGGAAAGAGGAGGCAGAGGGGTGTGAACAGGCAGATTCCTACCACAGGAGCGGTGTCCCAGTATGAATTCAGACAATACCAGAAACCCCAAAGCAATTTTCTAATCCTGGGGAAATGGCCTATGGTTTGGGATGGCCTGCTCGGTGTGGAGGCTGTGGGAGGGGAGCTGTCAGGGTCTCCCTTACCCTCCACCCAAGACACCCTGAACGGGACACAGAATTTCAGCAACGGTCAGGTAGAGGAGCTCTTAAAGATCTCCTTGACCCCAGCTGCTCACTGGAATCCCCTGGGGGATTCAACAAATCCTCCCACGTCTGCGGCCTACCTTCAGAAATTCTAATTTCATGGGTTTAGGGGAGGGCCTGGGCATCAGGATTTTTGCCAGCTCTCTGGTTAATGCTACTGCTCAGACTCAACTAGTCCTCCTTTGCTCCACACTCCACACACACCATTTTAAAGTTGGAGAAACAGAGGTTCACAGAGAGGAAAGGCCTCATCTGAGGACACACAGCCTAGAACTCAGGTTCCTTACTCTCTGTAGGGTCCAGCCATGTGGAAACACCTTCCCCCGGGTACCAATAAGGAAGGTAAGAGAGGGACCTCAGAGCTTTAAGGTGGTAGGAAAACAGTAGTTCTGACTTGGCAGGAGCTAAAAGCATTCCAATACTGAGCCAGGTACCCCCCGCCCTGACACACAGCCTTTGGGCCCTCCACCTCTCCTACAACTGGTGGATGTGGGAAGAGCCCCTGGACAAAAAATCAGGAGCCCTGGGTTTGAGTACCACCTCTGCCACTAACTCCTATTGGACCTTGGGCAAATCCCTCTTCTTCTCTGGGCCTCAGTGCTACTCATCTACAGAATGACATTAGACTCAGATGTCCCTTAAACTAAGATCTCTTCTGTCTCTACATATTCTGATTCTAGAAAAGATAACATTTAAGAAATCTGGATTAAGATACTAACTTGCATTGAACATGTCTAAACCACAGCTTCCTACTCTGTAATATGGAAATCACTGCTGCGTGACCTTGGCTGCATTCCTTGCTCTTTCTAGGTCTAGTTCCTCCTCCCCTAAACTAAAATATGTGAGGAGGGAGAGTTGAGGAGCTGAAGTTAACTCTACTCAGAAGCCTGGGAGTCTCTGATTCTCATTCTAAGCGGCTACTCCAGCTCCACTGAGCCCCAGACCAGGGTCAGATGGATGGGAGGCTTTGAGGCAAGCAGACCCTACCAGGGTGGAGGGAGAGCTGAAGCCAGACCCTGTCTCTCTATTGCAAGCTGCCATATATGGGGGTATCCGGGCCTCCAGCCAGCTCCCTCCCTGCCTCAGAGTTGCCTTAGAGTTGCCCTCACAGCCCCGAATGCTGTGGGGAGAAAGAAGTTGTCAAGCTAGCGAGCCAGCCTGGGAGCAGGAGCAGAGGCTGCAGGGCCTATCCAGTTCAAAGTAGGGGAGGGCTAGGCTAGCTTGAAGGGTGTGGAGGACCACAACCTGGGGGAACAGAAACCATGAAGGATGTCTCTCTGTCTCCACGGGGGCTTACCAGCATTGTAACAGCCACATCTTCTCCCAGACCTTCTGTAAGACAGATAATTTGTCCATGTGATAGCCCAACAGCCCTGGGAGCAACAGAGTCTTTATTTATTTATTTAGAGATGGGGTCTCCCCATGTTGCCCAGGCCAGTCTCGAACTTCTGGCCTCAAACGATTCTCCCAACTTGGCCTCCCAAAGTTCTAGGATTTAGGCATCATTCACTGCACCTGGCCTCCAAGGAGTCTTATACATCCTATGTTACACATGTCGCAGATGCTGCTGCTGAGGCTCTGAGACAAAAGGGACTTGCCCAAAGTCACATAGCCAGTGTGACAGAATCTGGATTGGGACGTGGGCAGGTGACTCTTGAGCCTCTGTTCTTTCCACTCTGCCCAAGGGCCTCTGGTAATAACAATAGCACTTACACAATGCATCCTATGTGCCACACACTGTTCTAGGTGTTTCATATATATATATATAAACTTATTCAATCTGTGCTACAATATTATGAGGTAATTGCTACAATGAGGTTCCCATGAGGAAACTGAAGTCCAGAGCATTCAAGTAACTTGTTTCTAGACACTCAAGTTAATACATGCAATCAGGCCTCAGAGTTCACATTCATCCCCACCACAGTATACAACAGGTGTTATAAAGGACTGGCCTTAAAGAAGGAAGGCCAATCCACGTGCACACATCCCCTGTGTGCCCACACCCCCACAGCTCAGTCCCGCCCCTTGCTTTCCCCCAGATGGCCATTCAGGGTTGCGTGACCTTGGACAAATCCATCAATGTATCCTCACTTCTCTGAGCCTTGGTTTCCCCCGAGACAGTGGAGTGATTGGACCAGGTGATCTTTAAAGAGCCCCCACAGCCCTGTCATATCGTTAGCCCCACTTTAGTCACCCCCATGCCTCTGGCTGGGAGTCAGGGCCTTAGGACACCTCTTCTCCCACCTCCACCCCTGTGCCTTTCCTAGGAGTAAATTAATACAGGTCCAAGCCTGGGCTTTGAAGGGGCAGAAGAAATTCAGTCCTGCCAGGCCTAGCCCAGGAAAGTTGTATTCCATGACAGGGGAGTAGGTACTTCAGCCTACCAAAGTCCAGCCTCCCACTTATCTCCTAATTATCAGCATGTCCTGGTTTGCTCCCCAGCCTCAGGGCCCAGCTTCCTGAGCCCTTTACTTCCAGCTGCCCAGCAGCCTAGTTCCCAACTTTGTCTTCAGCTTTGACTCATTGTCATATCTGGAGTCTGGGGCCAGCAGCTGTCCTGACCATCATGACTCTTCCCTGCTGCTAACAATGGTGGCAGTCACTAAAACTCAAGAATGTGCTCACAAGAGGGACATTCTGACCACAGCACAACGAACACACTTGCCAGCTCAAGAATGGCAAAATATCATCTGGAGACCAGCTTGGCCAAATCTTAGGTGTGCAGCTCTGAACACATTCTTCAGCCTCTTTAAGCTTCAGCTTCCTCATCTCCACAATGAAAAACTTGATTACTATCTCATTGAGCTGCTATAGCAGATGACCATCTTGGAGCACAGTGCCTGGTAAATAGTAGGAGGTTAATAAGTAAGACTTAGCTTTGATTCTCACATGCATGATCTTAGTTAAATCAATGAATTTCAATATCTGAGCTCAGAGACAGCATATAAATGCTTCCCCAATGATATTTTTATAAAGAAACAATAAGCTAATGAATGTAAAATTCCTGGTATGATATTTGGCACACAGTTAAATACTTTTAAAAAAAGTGTTATCTTCCTTCACCTGGCTCCATGCACAGAAGTGAAACTATTTGCATCAAATACATCTAAGTGCATAAAACCATATGTGTTTAATAACATCAATATTACAAAAATCCCTCTAGATAATAGAAAAAGAAGGAATACTTCTCAACTCTTTTTATAAGGCTAGCCAAATAACTAGACAAACCTTGATACCAAAACTAGGCAATGGCATTATGATAAAAGGAACATTTCAGACCAATCTGTCTTGTAAACATGAATGCAAAATCTAAAAACGAAGCATTAGGAAATGGAATCAGAATATGCATTGAAAGAATAATTCATCATGACCAAGTGAGGTATGTTCCAGGACTTCAAGAGTGGGAAAAAAATGAAACAAAAGGTTGGTTCTTTGAAAAGACCAAGAAAATTGACAAATCTTTAGCAAGACTGACAAAGAAAAAAGGGAGAAGACACAAATTGCCAATATCAGGAATAAAACAGGATATTGACACAGACCCTGTGGACATCAAAAGCACAGTAAGGAAATACTATGAACAACTCTACACACATAAATTTTACAACTTAGATGAAGTTCATCAATTCCTTGAAAATCACAAACTACCGTAACTCACTCAATATTAAATAGATAATTTGAATAGTCACATAACTATCAAATAAATTAATTTGGAATTTAAAAAATCTCCCTTAAAATAAATTTCTAGGCCCAGATGGTTTCACTGGACAACTCTGACAAAAGTTTAAAAATAATTAATTCTATATAATCTCTTCCAGAACATTGAAGTGGAAGGGAGACTTCTCAACTTATTTTATGATGTCAGTTTTACCCTGTCACCAAAACTGGAAGACACAATATACAAAAAGATAACTACAGACCAATAACCTTCAGAAAAATGGAAAAATTCTCAAAAAAGCCAACAAATAGAGTTCTGCAACATATAAAAAGAATCATACACCATGACCAAGTGGGGTTTATTCCAGGAATGCAAGGCTGGTTCAATACTCAGAAATCAATCAATGTAATCCATCATATTAACAGGCTAAGAAAGAAAAATCATATTAATTTATCAATTGATAAAGAAAAAGCATTTAACAAAATTCAATATTCTTTCATAATACAAACACTTGAAAAAGGAGGGAGTGTGAACTTCTTCAACTTGGTAAAGACCATCTACAAAATCTTACAGCGATGTTATACTCAATAATGAAAGACTGTATACTTTTCACCTTATACTGGGAACAAGACAGGGATGTCTGCTCTCATCGCTCTTCTGTAAAATAATGCTGGAAGTTCTAGTCAATGTAATAGGGAAAGCAAAGCAAAGCAAAAACAAAGAAAGGGAAAAGGGAATACAGATTGGAAAACAAAGAAATTGGCTCTTATTTGCAGAAGGCATGAAAATCTCAAAGAATCTACAAAAAAAGACCCTCCCAGAACTGACAAGCAAGTTCAGCAAGTCAACAGGATACAAGAAAAACATACAGAAATAAATTGTGTTCTATATACTAGCAATGAACATGTGAATATCAATATTAAGAATGCAATACCATTTATAATCTCACCAAAAAAAATTTCGGTATCAATCTAACAAAATGCAAAGGTTTTGTATGTTGAAAATCACAATATGCTGATGAAAAAAATCAAAGAGCTAAAAAAAATGGAGAAACATACCCAAATGTTCATGGATTGGAAGATTCAACATAGTAAAGATGTCAGTCCTCTCAAGCTGCTATGCAAGTTTAGTGCTATTCTTATCAAAATTCCAACAAGCTTTTTTGTAGACATAGGCAAGATTATTCTAAAATTTATATGAAAAGGCAAAGGAACTAGAATAGCTAAGACAATTTTGAAAAAGAAGAACACAGTGGGAGGAATCACGCTACCTGATTTTAACACTTATTACACAGCTAATGTCATCAAGACTGTGTGGCACTGGCAGAAAGAGAGAGAGATTGAGAGAGAGAGATAAAGAGAGATACATAGATCAATGGACAGAATAGAGAACTCAGAAACAGAGCTACACAAATATGCCCGACTGATTTTTTTTTTTTTTTTTTTTTTTTTTTTTTTTTTTTTTTTTTTTAATTATTTGTTTGTCACCCAAGCCTGAGG
>CAUYNB010063350.1:0-91863 GCA_963574225.1 Lagothrix lagotricha
ATTTTGTATTTTTAGTAGAGACTGGGTTTTTCCATGTTGGTCAGGCTGGTCTCGAACTCCTGACCTCAGGTGATGCATCCACCTTGGCCTCCCAAAGTATGAGATTACAGGCATGAGCCACTGTGCCCGGCCTCTGTTCTATTATATATTATATTATATTATACCCTATAATCCACTTTATTATCTGTCTCCTCCATTAGAGCGCAGGCTCCACGAAGGCTGGGGTTTTGTGTGTTTTGTTCGCCACTGGGGTTTTGTCTGTTTTGTTCGCCCCAGTGCTTCCCACAGTGCCTGGAACAGAAAAGTTGCTCAGTGAAAATTTGCTAAGTGAATAAATTCTCTCTTCCAGGAGTTGAAATTGCAGCTAACATTGACAGAGAACCTACAATGTGTTCATGCTTTCTAAGCACTTTAAGTATGTACTCACTTGTTGTGATCTCCATGATCTTGATTTTATAAAAACAAGTCTGTAAACATCTTATTTGAGTCTCACTACCTCTCTGGAAGAGTTATTATTTCCCTAACTTCAGAGATGAGACAACAGAGGCTCAGAGGTTTTATGGACTTGTTCAAGGTCATGCAGCAACGAAGTGGCAAAGCTCAAACTAGAACCTACAACTTCACCTCCCACCTCCTCAAGTCCTCATATCTTTCCAGACACAGGACACCCCTCCTATGTCTAGAAGATGCTGTTCCTGCCCTCAGAGGCTTTCCTTTCCCTGGGAAGGTGAGCTGGAGGAAGCGACAGCACCAAAGACCAAGCAGAGGCTGAACTGCCCAAGGAAAGGGAATTGACACAGCTTGTATCCTGCCCTCAAAGTTACTGTGAAATCCTCAGGAATGACTGACAGCAAAATGGGAGGCAGCTGCCGCAAGGGGAATTCCAGTGTGTGCTGAAGCGCGGCACAAACACTCCGATTCGTGTTGGACTAGAAGTATTTTCACCATCATGGCTGCCTTCTTCAGATTACCTTCTGCTCTATTTCCCAATTTAACTGTCGCTGACAGAGCTGAGAACAATACTGTATTCCAGCCTGTGGTCTGACCAGTACAAAAGGAAGGGAGAAAAGTTCCTCTTTCTTTTTGACTGATGAGTCTTTCTGCCTTATAAAAGAATCCCTGACTTTCTAGTTAACTGATACCTGAATATCTACTATTAGGGATTCATTCCTTTGGTGCTCCACCTTGCTGCTCTCAAAATAAAATAAAAATATTCCTAAAGAAAGCATAGTGGGAGATATCATTGATCACTGTTGACTCATTCTGAATATGCTTTGAGAACATTCCTGAAGGCAGATCTGAGGGAAAAGAGCATGAAGGCACCGGTGGAAAGCCCGGAGGGAGAGATAAGAAGGAAGGAATAAGGTAGCTGAGATCAGTGCAAACTCTTACTTAGACCCTGCCTGGGGAGGTCACGGAGCACCACTGAGTTTCATGTTCTTTGCGTGTGCTCCGCAGAGAAGCCCCTACTCACGAGCCTCTCTCTGGCGGTCAGGGCCCCCACCCTTCCACCCCACCACCAGCGCAAGGCCACTCTGGGGAGGGTACTTGCTTAAGGCCACCCAGTGAGTAAGTGGTGATGGCTATGCCAGGCCACACCCAGGTTCGCAAACACTCAAGCCAGTGCCCCATCCCGCCTGTCAGTTCTGGAGACTTTGCTCACAGGAAGGGGCAGCAGGGTCACCTGAGCACACATCAATCACCTGGGGCGTTCGCTGGCTTCACTCCCGAATCACAGACACTGGCAGGCATTCCAGCGGCCTCACTTGCCTTCCTGGAACATCTGTGCAGAGGATATCTCCCACCTACCGTCCTGAAGCCCCCATCAGGGAGCTCTCAGACCCCAAAGGGTTGCTTTTGCTCTGGAAAGCCTCGCCTGGCCAGAGGGCAGCGTAGTGGCCAAGCAGGAAAACTGTGCTACCGACATTCCACCAGCAGAGGGCGGTGGCTGCACTGCTCTCAGCTACATCCAGACTCCTAGACTGTGTGGGAGGGAATCGAGCGACCAGGACCTCAGACACACTCAGCCAATGCTTGCACACTCCTGCTTCCAGTGAACCCCAGCTCACAACTGTGCCCATCACTTAGAAAATCCGCCTCCTTCTAACTTTGCCATAAGCTCCTACTTCTGCTTCTGGGTCCACAGAAAAAGTCAGCCACTTTTTTATTTGCCAGCTCTTGGGAGCTGGAGTCTCTTTTCCAGTTGGTCACCCACAGTGTTATGGGTCTTCGCAGGACATTTTTTTTTTTTTTTTTTTTTTTAGACGGAGTCTCGCTCTGTTGCCCAGGCTGGAGGGCAGTGGTGCGATCTGGGCTCACTGCAACCTCCGCCTCCACCATTTAAGCGTTTCTGCTGCCTTGGCCTCCTGAGTCGCTGGGATTACAGGTGTCCACCACCACACCCGGCTAATTTTTGTATTTTTAGTAGAGACGGGGTTTCACCATGTTGGCCAGGCTGGTCTTGAACTCCTGACCTCAAGTGATTCGCCCGCCTCAGCCTCCCGAAGTGCTGGGATTACAGGCATGAGCCACTACGCCCGGCCAGGACACTTTCCTTTTTTGAGAAAAATGTGGTTTTTTTTTTTTTTTTGAGACAGGGTCTCACTTTGTGTGCCCAGGCCAGAGTACAGTGGCACAATCACAACTCACTGCAGCCTCAACTGCCTGGGCTCAAGTGATGCTCCCACCTCGGCCTCCCAGGTAGCCGGGACTACAGGCATGCCTGGCTAATTTTTTATTTTATTTTTCCATTTGCAGAGACAGGGTTGCCACGCTGGTCTTGAACTCCTAGGCTCAAGCAATCCACCCACCTTGGCTTCCCAAAGTGTTGGGATTACACGCGTGAGCCGCCGCACCCAGCCAAGATTCATATTTTGAACCCTTCATTACTACACATCTTTTTTTGCATAGCCACAGCCTTTCATGATTTCCTTAACTGGCTCTGTGGTAAATCCTGTGAGGTCATGCACAACAAGTTTTCTCCGATAGTGGGAATTTATTGCTTCAGGCTTGATGACTTTCACAGCTTTTTCTGTAACAATGATGGCATCTTCAACTATGTAATCCGTCTAGACTTTCACGACGTCCTCTCTACAGAGCTGCTCTTCCTTACTGTTGACAAGCTCTTCCGTACACACGTGTACCATGTGTAATGAGTCTTTTTTTTGAGACAGAGTCTTGCTCTGTCACCCAGACTGGAATGCAGTGGCATGATCGCGGCTCACTGCTACCTCTACCTCCTGAGTTCAAGCGATTCTCCTGTCTCAGCCTCCCTAGTAGCTGAGATTACAGGTGCCCACCACCACACCCAGCTAATTTTTGTATTTTTAGTAGAGACGGGGTTTCGCCATGTTGGCCAGGCTGGTCTTGAACACTTGACTTCAGGTGATCTGCCCGTCTGGGCCTCCCAAAGTGCTGGAATTATAGCTGTGAGCCGCCATGCCCGGCCAAGGATAGACTTTTATAATGATCCACTTCCACTTAATGAATAGTAAATATATTTTCTCTTTAATATGATTTTCTTTTTAAAATTTTAATTTAAAAGTTGTTGTTGTTTTTTTTTTTAGAGACAGGCTCTTACTATGTTGCCTGAGCTGGTCTCGAACTCTTGGCCTCAAGTGATCTTTCTGCCTGGGCCTCCCAGTGTGCTGGGGTTACAGGCAGAAGTCACTGTGTGCAGTCAGTTTCCTTAATAACATTTTATTTTCTCTAGCTTACTTTACTGTGAGAATTCAGTCTATAGCACATATAACACATAAGATACATGTTAACTGACTGTTTATGCTATTGGTAAGGCTTCTGGTCAGCAGAGTTAAGTTTTGAGGGAGTTACAAGTTGTATGTGGATTTTCAACTGTGCAGGGGTCAGCACCCCTAACCCTCACACTGTTCCAGGTTTACGTATGTACATAGAAATAATTTTGCGAAAGACACTCCAGTAACTGCTAGCAGCAGTTGCCTCCTAGTGGAGGAACTGAGTGGCTAGAAGCTAGGAATGAGAGGCAGACCGTCCACTGCAGGTCCTTTGCTTCTGAAGTTTAAACTGCCCAACTGTGATGCTTTGCCTAAATATAAGTGCTTATTTATAAATAGATAAGTTATTCTGAGTGGGGAGAGTTGTGTGTGTGTGGATATTGGTGGGCGAGGGCAATCCAGAGGGAGGAACAGCCGGGCCAAAGGCATGTAGGAGAGAAAGCTGGCTGCAAAGCCGCCTGTGCCCGAGGACAGCAGCGGCACTCCACCAACATTGCACAGGGGCTCCTCGGGCCTTCCTGTTATGTTCCGATCAGCGGTGGCATTTCACAGTCCCAGGTACAGGCTCTCTCTGGACAGGCCCGTAGCCCTGAGTCGGCACTGTGTGGGGGCACTTTATCTCTTTTGTTTCATTTACACCTTGTTCCAATCCCAAGGGGTAGGGCTTAGGAATGATGTCTGCTGGACAGAGAAGAAGAATGAAGCTCAGAGAGGTTAAGTAACTTGCCCAAGGTCGCACAGCCATTAAGCAGCCCGGGTGGACCTAGGGCTGTATATTCCTTCCTCTCCAGAACTCTATAGATCAGGGTGAGAAAAGGTGGGGAGTGGGTGGAAAGAGTTAAGCACCCAAGGGTGAGCACCCAGGCTCTTCCCTGAATTTTCTTGGCCAGCCCCTCCCCCTTCTACCCAGGTAGTTATCTGGCCTGGGCCCCATCCACAATCCTCACTGGCCCCCCGCTGGCCGAAGGCAGGAAGGAGGCACAGATGGCAGGCGGGGAAGAGGCCCCCAGCCAGGCTCACCCAGCTGTCGCTTTGGAGAGCACCACGCATCTTGCCCTCCTCCTCCTCCATTGAACAATTGGGAGCTGGCCAGCCTGGCCCCAGCTGTTCCCTCTTCCTGGTCCAGGGATCCTACTGACCCAAGCTTCTGGGGTTTTTGTCTCCAGGGAAGGAGAAGCCCAGAGTTTCAGAATGTCAGAGCTGCCAAGACCTCAGAGGACAACGGGCCCAACATCTCATTTTACAGATGGGGAAACAGGCCCAGAAAGGCAAAAGAACTCGCCCAAGGTTACAAGGAACCAGGCAGAGAAGCTAGGCTTCCTAACTGCCAGTGAAGCTTAGGAGTTTGGGGTGCCCCACAGGAATGAGGGGTGCTCTGGTCTACTGCATTGCCCCCTTCCCACCAACTTTCAGCCAGAGCAGTTCTGCCTGTCCTGATTTTATACAATAATATTCCCCTCTGATTCTATTTCCAAGGTCTTTAATCTGAGTGGGGCCACAGACCCTGTTAGGAGGTCTGTGAGCTTGGGTAGGAGAAAATTTACACCTATATTTTCACCAGCCTCTAACTGAAATCTCACATTTCCTTTGTGTATACGTGTAGGCAGCAACCCCCCGACAGGATTAGTTGAACCTATAATGTGTTCATCAATAGACATCACAGATATTTTCAGTTCGCTTCTGCTACTATTATCTCAAAATATTTACGCTCATCATGACTTTGAAGTTAGCGCCATTACCGGGTCCTACTCGGTCACAGTGCTTAACGCATTGACACAAAAGCACTTAAACTACGGCACGATTCTGGTATACATTTTGGTAACTGTACTTCTTTTCCTTCTTTATTTTTTTTCTTTCTTGAGACAGGATCTCATTTTGTCACCCAGGCTAGAGTACAGTGGCATGAGCACGGCTCACTGCAGCCTCGACCTCCCCGGGTTCGAGTGATCCTCCCACTCAGCCTCCGGAATAGCTGGGACTGCTAGCATATGCCACCACACCTTGCTAATTTTTTTGCATTTCATAGAGATGGTGTCCTGCTCTGTTGCCCAAGCTGGTCTCAAACTCCTGGTCCAAGCAAGCCTTCCACCTGGCCTCCCAAAGTGCTGGGATTACAGGTGTAAGCCACTGTGCCTGGTCCGTGTTTCGATATAATTGGTTTCTTTTGTAATCATATTTTGTATACTTAAAAACTTTATTCTGTGAAGGAGTCTATGGATTTTCTAGACTGCCAAAAGGAAGTATGCCTGACTCCCCCAAAAGTTAAGAATCTGTTTTATTTAAATAAAAGTATTCAAGGGCCGGGTGCGGTGGCTCATGCCTGCAATCCTAGCATTTTGGGAAGCCGAGGTGGGCGATGACAAGGTCAAGAGTTTGAGACCAGCCTGGCCAACATGGTGAAACCCCATCTCTATTAAAGATACAAAAAATTAGCCGGGCATTGTGGTGGCGCGCCTATAATCCTGGCTACTCAGGAGGCTGAGGTAGGAGAATTGCTTGAACCCAGGAGGTGGAGGTTGCCTTGAGCCAAGATCACGCCATTGCACTCCAGCCTAGGCGACAGGGCAAGAGTTGGTCTTAAAAATAAAAACGGTATTCAAAATAAAAGTTAATACTTCTGATTAAAATTTTTGATTAAAAAAGAATACTTTTTGAATAAAAAGTATTGAAAATAAAAGTTAAAAACTAAAGTTTGCCAACCTTTGTACTCTGTCTGTGACCTGATAACATGAAAGCAGAATTCTCATGACATAAATGAGCAAACTGGGGATCGGGGGGACTGCACCCTAGCTGGGAAGGGTGCATCAGAGCCCAGCAAGCCAGGATCACATCAGCAGACTTGCACTGAGAGGTGTGTCCTGAGCCAGGCACCTTCCAGGCTTTACTGACTCCTCAGCGTAGCCTCGGGTTGAAGACTAGCGTGTCTCTCATTCCGCAGCAAAGGAAACTGAGGCACGGCTCCATTAGATAACTTGCCCAGAGAACATGGCTAGCAAATGGTAGAGTCAAGATTTAAAGCCAGGCCAGCTGATGCAGACCCTGCACCCCTAACCACTGGGCACACTGCCTCTTTGTCTAGGTAGATGAAAGCCTCTCACGGGAAGTCCCTAAGGTGTTACTGTTGTTTGGGTGCTTCTCTTGGTGGGGGAAGGGGAGTGGGAAATGGGATTGTCCTGAAGCGTTTGCTGCCAGGATCAATCATCTGACACATGGGGCACTAACTAGCTGTGCAACCTTGACCAAGTGTCTTGCCCTCTCTGAGCCTCAGTGTTGCCATCTATAAATTGCAGCGTTCTAAGCACTACCCCTCCATACCCTCCACCTCTCATGCTCACCTGACGACCCATTGGAAACTCAGGCAAAGGTTGCTTAGCAACTGAGGTCTTGGCTGAGAGGAAGGGAAAGCGCGGAGACAAGAAGTGGTATGTGATGCTGATGTCACAGAGCTGTCTCTTGGAAGAGGCTGTGAATGCTGGGACCAATGCTTTTTCCTCTCACACCCCTCCATCAAGTCAAGAGCCTTGGGATGGGAGCTGGGGGCAGGGACATGACAAAGGCCATTCTGGAAATGGAAACTGCCCTAAGGACTAAATCAGGCCTCAAGTTTCTCAGACACGGCAAACAGGCGGCCATTGTTCTGGAAGGTGCCAGAAGAAAGGCCTCAGCCAAGGCCTCTGGGCCCCAACTGCCCCGAGGGAGATGCTCTGTTTCAAGCCAGGTGACTTTAGTTCCTGTCCCCAGGCCCTCCTGCACCCTAAATCAGTTTTGCTCCTTGAAGTGCTGAGAGTCACCGACACGTAAGGAGAGTGCTTCCAAACCTACAGGCTCCGACGAGACAGGACAGGCAAGTCTCTACCTGGCCTCCTGTGCGGGGCTTGGGGACATCCACACAGGATGCCCTGTGTGCACAGATCTGGTGCAGACTGAAATTCCACCATGACCAACACAGTCCTTTGGGTCTCAAGAGTTTGATCTTAAATCTCACCCTATCCTTAACCAAATGCAAATGTCCTTGGTAAAGGAAAGCCACTGTTAGCATCCACACGTTAGTAGATGTGAGTTTGGATTCTGAGAAATGGCTGAGGGCAAGGATTCTGGGGAAGGAGGTCAGAAGGTGTCCAGGCATATCATGTGACCTTGGATAAGACACTTCTCCAAATCAGTCGGGTGTGGCGGCGGGCACCTGTAATCCCTGCTACTCAGGAGGCTGAGGCAGGAGAACTACTTGAACCTGGGAGATGGAGGTTGTGGTGAGCCCAGATCGTGCCACTGCACTCAAGTCTGGCCCACAGAGAGAGACTCTGTCTCAAAAAAAAAAAAAAGACACTTCTTTTTGAGATCAGGACTTGTCGTGGGCACAACAAAGTGCTTGAATACATATCCCTGGGGTCCCCTCTGACTCTGGCATTGTGTCAATGTAAGGCTGGGACTGGGGCACTGGAGAGGGGGGCCAGTGAGAGGCACGGACTGTGAGGACTGTGTGGCTTCAGGCTGGCTTAGAGCACAGAACTCCAGTTCATTCAATGGGACCGTGCCTCCATCTGAGCCAGCTAGACTCCACAGAGCCCCCGTGTCAATTCCAGCACCGTTTTCTCCCACCAACCTGGATCGTTTAATAACAGAAGCAATACAGCCCAGATTTGTTGAGCAATTGCTTTATGCCAGGCACTGTGGTAAAACCGTTACATGCTGGCCAGGTGCGGTGGCTCACGCCTGTAATCCCAGCACTCTGGGAGGCCGAGGTGGGCGGATCACAAGGTCAGGAGTTCGAGACCAGCCTGGCAAACATGGTGAACCCCATCTCTACTAAAAACACAAAAATTAGCTGGGCATGATGGCGGGGGCCTGTAGTCTCAGCTACTCCAGAGGCTGAGGCAGGAGAATCGCTTAAACCCTGGAGGCGGAGGTTGCGGTGAGCCGAGATCGTGCCTTTGCACTCTAGCCTGGGCAACAGAGCGAGACTCCATCTCAAAAAAACAAAAAACCAAAAACCAAAAACCTTTACATGCCTTCCCTCGTTAAACCCCGGCAGGCAGCCCAACTCCAGATAGACAGGCAGGCTGGCTTGGGAGGGGCACCAAGAGACTCCATGACGGCTGTGGACCCTCCCTAGAATCCCCCACCTCCAGGCACCCAGCCTGGCATGGCCACCTCAGCCATGCCTCCCTGGAGCCCCTGCACCACCATCGCTGTTCCCTTTTAGGCACAAATGACTTTCCTGTGGGTGGCTTCCTCTCAAGGTAGCTCACTGCTAGGAATACTCACGGACTGTGCCAGGCAGCAGTAGCAGAAAGGCCGAAGACAAGCGTCCCACTTGCTGGCCACAGGCTCCAAAGCCCACCAAGGCTAACAGGCTGTTGCTAGGACGGGGTGGCCCGGAGATGGGCCACAGTCATGGGCATCACCGTGGCTCCCACTTACTAGTATGTACTATGGGCCAGGCCACTTGCTAAGCGCGTTATACGGCACCTTATTTAATCACCACAGCACCCTGAGAAACACGCACTATTATTACTTCACAAACAGGGAAGCTGAGAAACAGACGTTGGATTCCTAGCGTTTCACAGCCACGGGGTGAAGCTACAGCTTCCCAAGGTATGGGAGGCTCCAGGCCTTGAATGGAAAATGGGTAGCAGATCAAGCAGACTGGCAGATGCTTCAGAGGCCAGGCCAGAGCCTCTGGGCAGAGTTAGAGCCCATGGCCTGACTTCACAGAGTCCTAGTGAACCAGCTGCTGTAATTTTCAGCCTCCCTGGCTCTGCAAGGAATGGGAGGATTGGAGCCAGGAAGACAGCTCAGCCGTAGACCCCGGCCCAAGGCAGAGGGATGGATCCTTTGACCTCCCACGACACCCACCAGCCAGGCTGCGTCTCCAGCGCCCTGGACTCCAAAGCCAGAAAACGCCCATTCCATCACCTTGTAATAAGATGAGAGAGCGACACTGCCATTTCTGCTGAAGGGCTCGCCTTCACTTTCCTCAAAAATCAGCAGCCATTCTTCCAAAAAAGGAAACGCACAAAGCAAGGCTGTCAATCTCAGGCCTCAGACGAATGAAATAAAGTTACGGCTTTTCTCTTTGAGAGCGCTATTCTCCTCCCTTTTCCAAAGTCACTTACTGTACATTCAGGCTGTCACGGGCTTTGAGATGCAAATTGCACCAAGCGGAAGGCAGCTCGAAGAACAAAGAACGACTGAGGAAACTTCTGAAAAATGGATTTGGAAAAGGCTCTGAATTCCCTTGGAGGGGCGGAGACCTCACTGCAGTGCGGTGATGAAGGTTCAGGCCTTTTTTTTTTTCCGGGGGAGAGAAGGTTTGAGGAGCTCAGAGCTGATTGTGGGGGAGTGACGGGGTGTTACAGAAATCTGGAATGGGAATGAAGGCTTTGAGTGAGCAAACAAAATATGATGTTATTACAGTCCTCAGCCACTGAGCTGGGTACCTTTCCTCCCGACCCTTCCTTTAACATCAGGCCTTAGACATGCTGTGAACTACGGAGCTAATGAGTCCACCAACTTCTAGATTCAACTCCAGAGTTAGGACCAGCCAGGTCATGCAATACCATTCTAAGGGCTTTTAGGGGAGGATGCAGCCCCTTTCAGTCTGGGTAGCCCCCTGCAGGCCACTGCATTCTCCCTGGGATCTGGTGGGGATGGGCTGCCAGATCAGCAAAGAAGAGACCCTGTCTCAGGGGAGATGGGCATCTGCCTCTGTGACCTGGCCATAGCTCAGCCCAGTGGCCCTTGGCTGAGGACCTACTGTGAGCTCCTGTGCAAACCAGACAAGTTCCCCACGCCTGCAGGCTCTCGGTCCAGGAGAGGCAGCCAACTGGACTAGAAACTCCATGTGGTCAAGACTGGGTCTTGTTTACTGCTTCCTCTTTGGTCCAGGAACTCTGACTGAAACCTAGCAGGCTTTCAATACCCATCTGTTGGATGGATGGGTGGGTGTGTGGGTGGGCCAGTTTTGCCTCCGGACTGCAGGAGCGATGCTATCTTGTCTGGACCTCTGCTCCAGGACCCCTCCCCTGCTTCTCCTTGCCAGCTAGAATTGCTGCTTCATTCCTTCGAAGAGGAAGCTTCCCCACGATCTGCTGCACTTGTATAGAGTTTGGAAACACCTACTTGGCCTTCCAAAGAGATGGACACATGGGGTATCAGCCCATCAGAGGGGTGTAATAAAATGTTTGTTGAATTAATATTCAAGGAAATCCTCTAAGACATCCAAATGGCAGTAATAACAATACAAGGCATATTTATAGAAATGCTTCCCTCTAATCTTCTGTAAGGTGGGCAGGCACATGGCTGGGAGGGCCCTGGGCTAAATTCTGACTGCTACTTCTGGGCTGTGTGGTCTTAAAGGAGTTACTTGACTTCTCTGAGACTTTGTTTCTTTATCTGTAAAATGGGTAGAATAAGTATACTTTCATCATAGAACTTGAGGTGAGACTCAAACAGAGCAGGTATGTTAGATCCTCAAAAGCTCCTCAGGTCACACTATTGTGGTGAAGAAGGAGAACGCACCAACCTAGCCCCAGAGACCTGGTGTACAGCTGGGACTGAGCACGGCTGGGTTAGAGGGAGAACCCAGACTCTTGATATCTAGGTCAGGTTTCCTGTCTTTCTCCCAGGTGCCAGTGGGGTAGCAGTAGCTCTGTTTCTAGCCCTGGTCCTCCTGTGGCCTGGAGGTGGCAGGCAGTCCTGGTGGAGTGCAGCAGGAAACGGGTGGCGCCCCTGGGGAGGTCCCCGTGGTTAATCAGGCTGCTGGGCACAGTGCCTGCTCTCTGCAATATTCATAAGGCCCCTCCAGCTGTGCCAGGCAATCAGGGTGCTGATTGCTCCCCCATCTGCAGCTTAACATCCCACTCCAGAGAGCCAGTGGCTGAATGTTAACTAGGGAAAAAACTGGTACTGGCCTTCACAACAGCAGCCTGAATAGGAGACCCGGGGAAGACAGATTCACTCCTTTGAGATCTACCAGCCAGTACTTATCTGTTTACCAGCATCACGGGGTGGTGGAAAGAACCAAGGATTCAGAAATAAGCCAGCTGGTTTGGGGTCCATACTGTACGCCTGGCTCTGCTGTCTCAGCTTCCCCAAGTGTGAAGTGGGGATGGATCTACCCACCTGCTGAGAGGATCAATGAAGACAGAGTTTGCTGGAACTGAGAGGGCTGTACAAAGGCAAAGCATCATCCCACGATGATGGCTGGTAGTTTTTGTGAACATGGCTTCCTACTCTGTGGAAGAATTTTTAATCATAAATATGGAAAAATCTCAAGCAAGCTGGCTTTGAAGGGAACACATCAAGGAGAGAAAAGCTCTGTGGGACCTTCTGAGCCTCCCTCAGGTGGTGTGGCCTTGGGACAGGGATTTGGGGATCCTGGGCAGGTGTTATTTTCTCTTCTAGTCCAAATCTCTTAGAAAAGCAAGCCAGGAGTGAGGGGAGACGCTGGACGGGAGAGGGAAAGAAATTCAGAGAACTACCAAAGTAGACAATTCTCTGCGGCCTGCTGTTTGTTCAAGACAAAACACTGTATCCATTCAGCGTAGGGACAAGACTGTCCCACCATCACGTCACAGCTCATAGCTAATGCTCAAAGTGATGATCTGCAGTCACCAGGAAATGGCCAGAATCTTTTCTGTGTTTGTACTGAAATACAGGAAACTGTTTGCAGGGAGATTTCTATAAAACTGAGGAAGGAAAAACTGGAGCTGAAATAATCTGATCCTTTTTCTTCCTAGAAAATTGGCCAGTGGGGAACTTGTCTGGTTTGCACAGGAGCTCACAGTAGGTCCTCAGCCAAGGGCCACTGGGCTGAGCTATGGCCAGGTCACAGAGGCACATGCCCATCTCCCCTGAGACCGGGTCTCTTCTTTGCTGATCCTGGCAGCCCATCCCCACCAGGTCCCAGGGAGAATGCAGTGGCCTGCAGGGGCTACCCAGACTGAAAGGGGCTGCACCCTCCCCTAAAAGCATAAAATGGTCTTGGGGATCACCACCGCCATATCAACAAAGCGCTCTGCCTTGGGGCCGGACTGATTCCCTCTCCTCCCGCACCCCCAGCACCAACCAGGAGGCAGTCCTACGCCTGCAGGCCCAGCCCTGGCCACAGGGGGCGGTAGAGGGACAGCCGTAGCTTGGGCGGCCAGGGAAGCCGACGCTGACTTGAGTACCTAAGCCACCCGCTTTGGAGGAGGGACCCTGCGTCCCACAGTCCCCAGACTCAGAGTCCCGCCGAGGCTGCAATGAGCCAAGACCGGATCATTGCATTCCAGCCCGGGAGACAGAGCGAAACTCTGTCTCAAAAAAAAAAGCTGCACAATCATTCAGTATGCATATAAACCGAAAACTTCTTGAAGTGAGAAAAAGTAATGAGAGAAATCAATTGGTAGTGTGAGTTGTCACAATGAGTCCATGATTAATCAAGTCAAAGGAAACGTATTATACAGCATGTGAATAAAGTTGAAAAAAAGACGTATATTAAATATACCTTATACATATATATGTATATTTATGTAACATACTTCTATATAAAAAGAGACAAACTCTGTAAAGAGCACCTTCTTTCCTGCTGTCCATGAAGTCCTTACAAAGCCCGATCATATTCTAGACCAGTGCTACTGACAGTCTAAAACACTTTGTTACCATTACAGAAATTGAGAGGAAGCATTTAGAAATGTTTAAGCAATTTGACGGAGAAACTTTATTTCTATTGAGTATAATAAAAAATTGAGGCTTATAAAAATAATCAAGTACTAAAAAATGCTGCACAGGTATTTTTTAAATACACTTGAGAATATTTCTGTAGGATGAATTCCTAAAGTGGAATTGCTAGGTCAGTAGGCACGCACCCTTAAATATTAATAGAAATTGCCAACTTGCCTCATTTACATCTTATGAAGAGTGTATTTGAGCACCTGTTCTCTTACACCTTCGGCAATACTGAAGATTATTACTCTTTTAAATCTTTTCCAATTAGTAGGTTAAAATATATATTTTGTCTTCTGTGAATTGCTTATTCATACCTTTTGCTTATCTCTCTCTCACTCTCTCTCTTTCTTTTCTTTTCCTTTCTTTTTCAAGCTGGAGTCTCACTCTATCACCCAGGCTGGAATACAGTGGCACGATCTCGGTTCACTGCAACCTCCACCTCCTGGGTTCAAGCAATTCTCCTGTCTCAGCCTCCCCAGTAGCTGGGACTACAGGCACATGCCACCAAACCTGGTTAATTTTTGTATTTTTAGTAGAAACAGGGTTTCACCATATTGGTCAGGTTGGTCTCAAACTGTTGACCTCAGGTGATCCACCTACCTTGGCCCCCCAAAGTGCTGGGATTACAGGTGTGAGCCACCACACCCAGACTCTCTCTTTCCTTCTTTCTTTCCTTCTTTCCTCCCTCCCTCCCTCCCTCCCTCCCTCCCTCCCTCTCTCCCTCCCTCCTTCCCTCCCTTCCTTCCTTCTTTTATTTTGACACAGGATCTTTCTCTGTTGCCCAGGCTGGGGTGCAGTGGAGTAAAAATAGCTCACTGCCGCCTCCAATTTCTGAGCTCAAGCAATGCTCCCACCTCAGCCTCCCAAGTAGCTGGGACTTCAGGGACAAGCCACCATGCCCAGCTAATATTTTTTTTTAATTTGTAGAGACAGGGTCTCAGGGTCTCACTATGTTGCCCAGACTGGTCTCCAACTCCTGGGCTTAAGTGATCCTCCTGCCTTGGCTTCCTAGTATTGGGATTACAGGCGTTAGCCACCGTGCCTGGCCCCAGTCCCATTTTTCTTTTGGGTTCTTTTTCTTATTGATTTTTCTGGAACTCTTTATATATTCTTTACAGAAATACTCTGTCTATTACATATTGCAAATATCGTAGTCAAATATGTGGCTTGACTTTTCATTTTGTTTAGGTGTCTCATTATAGTACAGAAACTATTTTTTTAAAATATATTCTAATCTATTAATCATTTCTTTTACAATTTGGGGGATTCCTGTCTGTCTTAGGAAGCCTTTCTTCATTGCATGATTTTAAACATGTGCTCCATTTTCCTCTAATACATTTGTAGCTTTTCTATCTTTTCTTTCTTTCTTTTTTTTTTTTTTGAGACGGAGTTTTGCTCTTGTTGCCCAGGCTGGAGTGCAATGGCGTGATCTCGGCTCACCACAACCTCCACCTCCTGGGTTCAAGTGATTCTCCTGCCTCAGCCTCCTAAGTAGCTGGGATTACAGGCATGCACCATCACCCTCAGCTAATTTTGTATTTTTAGAAGAGACAGGGTTTCTCCATGTTGGTCAGGCTAGTATCAAACTCCCGGCCTCAGGTGATCCACCATCCCAAAGTGCTGGGATTATGGGCATGAGCCACTGTGCCTGGCCTCTTTTCCTTTTTTAGTGTTTATATCTTTAATGCATCTGGAATTAATTTTTGTTGTGGGGTGAGGTATTGGCTGTTGACTCTTGTAAGCCTCAAGTGCCAGCAATGGGTTTGAGCCTCAGTAAGAAGCAGCCCACCTGTTCCTGGGGACCTGCAGGCCTGGATGGATGGAGCTGAGTGCATGCCTGAGGTGACAGAGATCCGAGGCCATCTGATTCGGGAGGGAAGGGAAACTGCATTTGAGTATCCTTCTGAATGTGTTAGAGCAGCTGTGAGTCAAGCTGACCAGCAGGGCGGATAACTTTCCTCAAAGAGTAACCAAACATCCTTAACGTGATGTGTGGTTCACTAGGAGCTTCACGTCTTTCATCTCGCTTAAGGCCAACGTGGCAGATGCAGGCAGAGGAGGATTTCTGATCCTGCTTTTACCATTACAGGAAAATAAGGGTCGCAGAGGTGAAGTGACATGCACATAGTCACAGGCTGGCAAGTGCAGAATCCAGACCTCCTGCCACCAAGTTCATGCTCCTCAGACCTCTCTGTGCACCAGGCTCTGTCCTCAGTGTCCCTGCAGCTGCCCCTTTGGTGGAAAGGAAAATCTTTTCCAAATCTGTGCTCCCCCACTGTGGGTAGGAGAGACTGGAAAAATCCATCCTCCACTACCAGCTGACAGTGAATTTTGAGAACCAAAGCTTCCTTCCACATGCACCTCTTCCTCCTCCTGAGCGATTTGGCGGAGGGTGGGAGTGGGGATGAGTCAGCTTGGGAAGGAGGAACTCAGCCATAAACAAGTGGGACTGACAGCAAGCACTTTCCCTGAAGCGCGTGACCTCCCACGGGCCTCCGGGGACTCCGCCTGAATGGCTATGGCTTAAAAATTTCATGATCTAGGCTTTGCAGATTTATTCTGCTATATTCACATAAGCACCCACAGAAAGGGGAAACTCTTTAGATAGGAGGTGGGGGATGGGAAAGAAGGTAAATTATTTCCAGTCTCTCAGTGAGGAGCAATTAAAAAAAAATTGAGTGGGCCGGGTTCGGTGGCTCATGCCTGTAATCCCAGCACTTTGGGAGGCCGAGGCGGGTGATCACCTGAGGTCAGGAGTTTGAGACCATCCTGGCCAACATGGTGAAACCCCTCCTCTACTAAAAATACAAAAATTAGCTGGGTGTGGTGGCACGTGCCTGTAATCCCAGCTACTTGGGAGGCTGAGGCAGGAGAATCGCTTGAACCTGGGAGGCGGAGGTTGCAATGAGCTGAGATCATGCCATTGCACTCCAGCCCTGGGGACAGAGCAAGACTCCATCTCAGAAAAAAAAAGAGTGGATCAGTTTTGCAGATGCTCAGTGTATAATACCTATGGCTGGGTCCTCATCCCTTCCGGCTCCAAACCAAGATGACACTCAGGACTCAGGACACAGAGTGGTAGAGCTGGACCTGGTCTTGGACATCAGAGTATTCCACTCCCTCAGGGAATGGAACCTTGTGTACACCAAGGGAGTGGCTTGTCCAAGTGCACACCTTTAGGCAAGCTCTGGAAAGCGATCTCAGGCCTGCTGGGCCCAGGGCCTGCACTTGTTCTGCTGAATCTCAGGAAAACCCTAGAGAAGGCATAGTCACTAGATGCTTGATGAGGAAATAAAAGGTGGGAACTCAGAGAGAAGTAGGGGCATTAGGCCCAAGAGAGACCAAGGAGGGATTCTCTCTGCCCTGGAGCTGCAGCTGAGGTGAAGGTAGGGCCACCTACCTGCTCCAGGGGGATGACGAGAAAGGAGCCGCCCCCTGCGCTCTCGGTGACTATGGCCAAGAAGCGGGCGTTGACAGCACAGAAGTGGTTGTCGTGCACATTCTTGGTGATGGGGATCCCATCGAAGCAGTGCTCCCGGTTGGCCACCTTCCCGTAGACGTTCCGGAACTTGGAGCTACGGTATTGCGGACGCCAGGACATCTGTAGGGGGCCAGGAGACACAAGGGTCAGGCTGGGCCTTGGGGGAGGGAAGGTGGGCTCGAGGTGTAACAGGTGAGCAAGCCCTGCATCCCCCATCAAAAAGAGGCAGAAAGGAAGGAGCATCAAGAATTCAGGGCACACTCCTGCGCCCAGCCCGTTCTAGTGGACTTCATCTTTTAATATCATTCTTACACGCACAAAGATTGGCATAGGGGCTTTTGGTACACATGCCTACCCCACTTTCTATTTTTTTCTTTTTTTCTTTTTTAAATTTTTTTATTGAGACAGGGTTTCGCCATGTTGGACACGCTGGTTTCAAACTCCTGACCTCAAGTGATCCATCCACCGGCCTCCCAAAGTGCTGGGATTACAGGCGTGAGCCACCACGCCCGGCCAGATACACCACTTTCTAGAAAGGTTGTAGGGTCCTTTTTTACCCAGGAACCTATCATGTGATAGAGCAAAACAACAACACACACACTCCCTCCTGAGCGTCTGGAATTGCGCTCGGTTCAGCATAGGAGGTGCGGACAGCAGAGGCCAGCGTTCACCAGGACTGAGGACAACACCAGGGCAGGAGTAGGGTGGGGAGATGTTCCTCCGTGTGCAAAAAGGCAACCCCCCTGCCTATTGCCATCCCCTCCTTGGATTCTCTATCGTTTCTAATCCACAAGTACACCCTGAGAAATCTCCTGAGTCCTGGATATTATCACCACGTCATCAGGCGCAGAGAGGTTAAGTGACTTGTCCAAGGCTGTACAGCTGAGTAGGACCATGAACACAGGTCTCCTGACTGGAAATCCGAGACTCTTCTTATGCCACATTACCCTTTGGAGCAAGGTTTCTCAGCATGTGGCCCACAGATCACCTGTGTCAAGGTCACCTGGGTTGGGGGAGGTCCCTGAACTTCCTATGCCATTTGTAAGAAATGCTGAAGACTGGGTCCCAGTCTAGACCTACTGAATCCAATATTTTGAGGATGGTGTCCAGGAATCAGTACTTTTCCATCACAGCTGGAGAGTCTTACGTTGTAATGGCAAAGCACACGATTAAAGTGATCTGGATTGCTGATTCACTACATGAGGCACTGCTGTCTTGATCTGGATTGCTGAGTCACTACATGAGGCACTGCTGTCTTCATCTGGATTGCTGAGTCACTACATGAAGCATTGCTGTCTTGGAGGGCTTACGGAATCCATAGTGGACTTTGCATGAGCAACAAACTTCTGTTATAAGCTGCTATGATTTTGGAGTTAATTTGTTATTGCAACATATCCTAGCCTGTTCTAACTGATACACAATGTGCAGGGGTTTTTTTTTTCTTTCTTTTTGTTTGTTTGTTTTTGAAATGGGGTCTTGCTCTGTCACCCAGGCTGGAGTGCAATGGTGTGATCTTGGCTCCCTGCAACCTACACCTCCCAGGTTCAAGGGGTTCTCCCACCTCAGCCTCCCGAGTAGCTGGGATTACAGGGGTGCGCCAACATGCCCAGCTAATTTTTGCATTTTTAGTAGAGTTAGGGTTTCACCATATTGGTCAGGCTGGTCTCGAACTCCTGACCTTGGGTGATCCATGTTTTCTTTCTCCAGTTACTATATTGTAAGTTACCAGATCATCCAACTCCTTCTGGCCCCTGCACAGCCCCACTCCACTTTATGCCTAGTTCAGGGCTCCCTTATGGCTGAGCCTCATAGTGACTCTGGTTGAATCATCTCTCAGTACGGTGGGGGGGCAAGAACCAAGGTCGGGCACAAGGAGGTGCCTCCTTCAGGAACCTCACTCCAGGGCTGTGACTTCAGCCTGCTGAGGTTTCACATTTTATTTTCAGGCTGATATGCTGCCCTTGCCCACAGGATGAGGGTCTGGTCTTTCCCCTCCCTCATGAGCCCTTCCTCTACCACATTCTTCCTTGTAGTCACGCAGCCCTATCTCCATTAGGCTCCTTGTCACCAGGATACCAACACCTCTGAACCCAGTACTGCTGTCAGGCTGGCCTAGTGAGTCCCTTGCTGTTGACAGCACAGAATCAGCAAGGGGCCAGTGCCTCCAGAACTAGCCTGAAAAGCCCACTTGCAGTCACAATCCTCTCCAGACACCACCTCAGTCAGCCCTGCTCCTGTCCAGCAGAGCTAGCCAGGTGCTATAATCCCATGTATAACATAGAGCAGGGTTTATGTGACTAACGGAGGAGTTAAGAGACTTGTCCAAAGTCACAAGCTATCGAAACAGTGTAGCCAAGACTTCAGTCAAGAACTTCTGACTCTTCGTCTACTGCTCGCTCTCTCTCTTTTTTTTTTTTGACAGAGTTTTGCACTTGCCTAGGCTGGAGTGCAATTGCACTATCCCGGCCCACCACAACCTCTGCCTCCCGGGTTCAAGTGATTCTCCTGCCTCAGCCTCCCACGTAGGTGGGACTCCAGGGATGCACCACCATGCCCAGCTAATTCTGTATTTTTAGTAGAGACGGGGTTTCTCCATGTTGGTCAGGCGGGTCTCGAACTCCCGACCTCAGGTGATCTGCCCGCCTCGGCCTCCCAAAGTGCTGGGATTACAAGTGTGAGACACCATGCCCGGCCCCTACTGTTCTTTCCAATACAACACACATCTCCTCCTTCAGTCTCTCCACCTCAACTCTTATCCCTCCTCAATAGCTCCAAAAATATAGAGCCCTACACAAAAGCATAAAGAAACTGTACAGTAGGCAGGGTTCTAGGAGTCAGAAAGAATCCAGTGGTTTCTATCTTGGCTCTGCTACTTGTTAGCAGTACGACTTAGGACTAGTTATTCAACCTCTCTGAATGTCAGTTTCCTTAACTGTAAAATGGGAATAATGTCATCCAGCTCACTGGATACAATGATGTGACCAAATACAAGGTGCCTGGCAAAGTGTCTGGCCCAGGATGGGTGCTTGCTCAACGCTAGCTCTCCCCTCTCTCTTCTCCTGTGACGGAGAGTCTCTGATTTCAAATAATCAAGTGTTTACTTGGGGAGGTCAGGCTTTGCCAGGAGGAGGAGGAGAGGGCTGGGCTGAAGATCAGGAGGAGGGAGGGAGAGGTTCTGAATTCCAGATGTGCACAGCTGCCAGGCCTGCTCCCTGGCAGCCTCTCCCTGGGCCCAGGGCCATCCTGGTCTCCCTCCCAGATGGGGAGGGCCCGGAAGGAAGAAGTAGTCATTTCGAAGCTGAATGGCCCTTATAGCCCCTCAAGAAATGTAGGATGGCTTTTTTCCTCCTCTGAGATAATCACTATGTACACTCCACATGGAAGCAAATTGTATCCTGTCCTCGGATCTCAAAAATGATTTATTGTGGCCAGCGGGTGCATTTGCTAGATGATGATATGACTAAAATTTAGTTTTTAACTGGAACACAAAAATGTAAGAGGACAGCTTTTTTAGTTTCTGACTCAGGTGAGGGGGCAATGTGGCTACAGTCACATCGCAGGGCTGGAGGAAGCCCCCCGGGGAAAGAGCTGTGTATCGCAGGGAGTCCAGGAGATCTCTCAGATCTGCCCTGGTAGCTCCCACAGGGCAGCGCATCAGGACGTATGGCAGAGCCACTCCCTGCTCGAGTGCTGTCAGAGAAAGACTGGCACTTTCCATCTCGTTTGGTCACTAGCTGTGTGACGTGCAACAAGCCACCTTCCTTCTCCTGGCTCAGTGTCCTCTTCTGTGGTATGTGGGTAGCAACTGCACCTGGGTCCTGGAATCTGTATGAGGATGGAACGTGAGCGCGCAAGAGAAAAGTGTGGCGCTGTAATGAATGAAAGACACTGTTATCAACAGCTCCATCTCATCCACAGCATTCTGGGTCGTGAGCGAGAGCTGATCATCTATTCCTCCTCCACCCAGGAAAGCTGGACGCACGGGAGGAACACAGTGCATGTTTCCAAGCTGGAGGGAGCAGAGGGAGCCTGCCCACAGTCCCGAGGAGCTCGCCAGCCTGGGCAGTAACTCCCAGTGGACTTCAGGCTTCAGCATCCTCCTCTGCAAAATGACAAAGCCAAACAGACAGGGAGGCGCATGAACCGCACATTTCCCTCAGCATAGCGTCTCCCAGACCCCTGCCCCCATCATTTCCAAATTTGATTATGCATCAGAATCATCTCAGGAGTGTGTGATGAAGGCATGTATCTGTGGAACCAAGAGAGTATCTGCTCTTGCCTGTGCACCCAAGAGTAGGCTCAAACTGCACCGTCCTAGAGGGTAGCTACTAGCCACACATGGCTGTTTAAATCCAGGTCAATTAAAATTAAATTTAAAATTCCTCCTCAATTAGACTAATCACATATCAAGTGCCCAATAGGCTGGTGTGGCTAGTGGCTACCATATGGGACAGCAGAGATTACAGAGCATTTCCATCACTGCAGTGTGTTCCATTGGACAGCACTGGGAGAAAAGTAATCAGTTAGCTCCTAAAAGTCATTATTTAGCCCCTAAAAGTCATCAGTTAGTCCTGAAAGTTCCTGGGTAGGGTGTACAGGGACTTAGGAAGCGCGTGATTTGGAGTCACTCCACTCTTTCCCTTCATCTCTAGCAAACATGGAATTCTTGGGTTCCAGGCCAGCTCTCCTACCAATTCACAGGGCCTCTTGGGCAAGTCCCTCATTCCTCTCACCCATGAAATGGGAATTCCTCCTCGTCACCCAGCTCTGTCCTGCCTCCCTCATGCTATCAGGGAGTGGATCAAAGCCAAGTGGGAACAGGCAGGGCTAGGACGGCACCTTCTCAGCAGTCTCTAGAGGGGAGGATATGCAGCATGCATCCACCATCCAATGCAAGCCCAGCCAGAGACACGGTCCACTCTGTACCAGGCCTCTGCCCCGAATCCCTGCAGCCTTTCCTGCTCTGATGAACAAGGCTGGACATGTGAGGAGAAGCCTGCAGCCTCCTCCTCCTCAGTCTCTTCAAGACAGCTTCCAACCTCCCCCAGGATGGTCACTGAGCTGGGAAGTCGTCCCCGAGGCCCCCAGATTCCATGCTGTGCTCCCCTTGCTCCTGGCTTATCACACTAACAACAACAGCTAATGTGTGTTCAGTGCTTACAGTGAGCTAAGCATTTTACATTCATTATATCCTTCGATCCTTAAAATAACCCTGAGAAATAGGTACAATTATCATCCCCATTTCCAGATGCGACTGGGTTTGTCCAGGTCCCTTAAGTGGAGGAGCTGGGATCTGATTCAGAGCTGTCACCAGGGTCTCTGCTTGACTTGTCTGCTCCCAAACGACCCTGGCTGTTGTGGAGGGCGGGGACTGCAGCTCATCCTTCCTTATTTTTCCAGGCTTACCATTGGGCTTAACATCATCTTGATAAATGGTTACTAAATATACGAGTGAGGGAAGGAATAGGAGGGCAGGGACAAGGAAGAGCAACCCAAGTCTTTGGAAGAGGAGTGGAGAGGAAAATGAGGTAACGGACGCAGAACATCCGGCACGGTGCCTGGTGGGAACAGGCAGGGCTAGCACTGAAAACCATCCCTTTTCCCTTCCAACATAATGGCGATGCTGGGTGACGGAATCTGGCATCAGGCAACTTCTCCAGGGCGGCGGTGTCTCTGGCGGGGGTGCTGCCTATCCAAAAGGATTCCTCGTTTCTGAAGGACTCTTTCTACTGGGGTGCTTTTCCTTCATGGTGTCCACTTCGATGTAGTATGTGTGCGCGCACACAACACACACACACACACACACACACACACGCACACACACATGCACACACACATGCTGGTTTCAGAGCCCAAGCTCCTGACTGCACAGTGAGTTGGGTCCCAGGCATCAGGTCAGGTTTCTCAAGTAGCTTCTGCCTCAGCCTCAGCCAGGTCCTCCTGATCTGAAAACCGCAGACACTGCTCCTATCACCAACCCTCCTGCTGGTCCCCTGTCCCTTTCATAAGGACATTCCAAGGCCCCAGGAGCTGCTCAGCGCCTAACCTTTCCCCGCACATCGTTCCACCCCAGCACCTGGGTTCTTTGCTTGGGCCCTCCTGGTTTCTGTGAACGTCAAAGCTCTGGTTGCCTGAGTACCAAACCGATGGCATAGTCTGGCCTCTGTAGGTTCACCTTTGGGGATAAAGTCTCTCTCCTCACCTCTTCTCCCGAGTCAGGACCACTCCAGTCCATAGGGCACTTTTTTTTTAAGAGGAGGTTTCACCATATTGGTCAGGCTGGTCTTGAACTCCGACCTCAGGTGATCCTCCCACCTTGGCCTCCAAAGTGCTTGGATTACGGGCGTGAGCCACCATGCCCGGCATAGGGCACTTTTGTCAGAATAGAGAAAGGTGCCTCTTCCTCCAGCAGATTCAGCTCCAGGCTTGGTGAGTGGAACATGGACTGGATTTCAGCCCCACTTACCCCCTGCCAGGTATCTTTGTGCAGGGCACAACTCAGACAACCGTACACAGCAGACCTGCAATGGAGCCTTTCCAATCACCCTCCTGAGCTTCTGATCTAAATGCTTTTCTCAGACACTGACTCATTCAGAACTACTCCAGAATTTCCAATGTGGAGCAGCCCCGCTCAGGGGGCAACGACTTTGCAAAACTCCAAGACACATTCAGCATTCCCAAGCCTGATCCCGTGGCTGGCTGCCCCAGCAGACATTGCTGGTCTCACCTTCCTGGCTCTCCTCTGCTAACTCTAAATAAAGTTACAGCATCTCTATGTCCAATTACACTTCATCCCTCCCTGCCCCATCTGGAGGCAAATGGCACATCTGTCCCAGGAGACCCGGTGGTCCCTCCCTCCCACATTCTCATCCTGCCCTTTCCGTAGCTTGCCTTATCTTTGCCATCACATGGGAAACTGAGGGCAACCCTCTCATCAGAAAGTCTCTTGTACCCAGCAATGCTTAGGCTCAGGGAATGAATGGAGAGGCTGGGTGAGACCATGGAGACTCTGGAGGTGGCACGATAAGCCCGGGTAAAAGGCCTTTCTCTATTAGCTACTGTTGTGAGCACGCTGATCTTCCTCTTGGGGCCCCATTTGTCCATCAGCTGGTGATAATAATGGTGCCTCCTCATGGAGCTGATGTGAGGGTTCAGTGAAAATGCATGTACATGTCACATTACCTGGCTCATACCATGTGCTTAATACTTGGAGCTACTGTAAAATCCCTTGACTCAACTGTTTCTATTCCCTTGTTATAAAACGGATAAAGTGATATGTTACACATTTTAATGTACTTGACACTCAGTGTGTACTTGCTACATGGCAGGTACTGTTCTAAGCACTTCTCCAGTATTGTCTTCTTTAGTCTTCATTGAAACCCAGTGAGACAGGCACTATTATCTTCCCCATATCCCAGGGGAGGAAACTAAGGCACAGGCATTCAGTCACTTGCCCAAAGTCATCCAGACAAGAAGGGACAGAGAAAGGATTCAAACCCAGGCCTTCCACTCCACAGGACGTGTGCTTCGCTGGGCTATGGGGTTTCTCTGTGACTGCTGTGAGAATTAAATGAGTTCATGCCTGCAAAGTGCTTGGCACACAGAAGGCACTGGAGATCTGGTCATTGTGGTAATATGCCATTATTGTTGAATATTTATCATTGTTATTACCAATATATGCAAGGCCCCACCTAAATTATGCTGGCCCTTCCCCTTTTCTCCTGCTCTCCGGTGCTGCTGTTGCTGGTTAGCGGGGTGGTAGGGTTGGAGGAGGTCTCTTTATGGAAGGCTTCTGGCTGTGTTTCCAGTTTGGGGGCAGGGAGGGAAGATTTCAGGCACAGAAGTAAGAGTGAGTAAAGTCCCTCAGCACAGATCCTCGTCGAACTGGTACAGCAAAAGCTCAGCAAGTTACGTTAGCTACGACACAGGGAGGCGTGGAGATGGGATATGCTGGGGTGTGTGGGGCAGGAAGGAGGCTGCACCCGTAAGCCCGAGGGTCTATGACAGGGGTAAGCAGACAGAGGGAAATGAGGCTGCCCCTTCGAGACTCAGCTCAGCAAGTAAGTGAGTCACCTAATACAATCACTGAGGCTCAAGAAGCCATTTCCTGTTCACGTCTCCTGTCCCATCCTGCAGATGAAGACCACACTTGCCACAATGCCTCTCACCCAACCATGATGCAGGGTCTCCTCTCCCATGAGCTCCTTATGCTATAGCCAGGCTCTCCTTAGTGTCCCAGGCACGTGGTTACCTCCACCTCCCCAGCTGCAAGACAGTCCAAAGAGATGCCCAGCCTCCTCTCTCTGCACCCTGGAATCCTACTTACCTCTCACCCGACACACACCTTCCCTGACCACCCCTCACCAACATACTCTTTCTTCCTGGGGACCCTCCTGCACTTGAAGGTCCATAAACCACACTCTCAGGCACTGAGGGCAAGCTGTCCTGTCCTGGTGCATTGCTTTTCCTGTGTTCAGGTCTAATTTCCAGATTCCCTGATGGTTGGAATGATGTCTTAGTCATTTCTGAATCCCTCATAAGAGACCAGCACAAGGTTAATATAATAATGAATACACAAAAATGAAGTAAAACAAATAAACAAGTAAAAATAAAATTGTGTAAGTAATACATTTAGAAGCAGCTTACAGGAATTAACTAATTTAGTCCTTATTATCCACATGAATATGACGTTATTGTGCCCATTTTGCAGATGTAGAAACAGAGGCAGAAAAAGGTCCTCAGTTGGCAGTGGTGGGACTGGGAGCTAAATCCAGGATTCTTGCTACACATCCTGTGCTCAGAGCTACGCTTTGCACTGTCATTGGCCTTTGATGAGTGACTCAGTGATGACACCTGGCCTTCTGCCTACTCTTCAAACTCATGACTTCTCCAGGGAAGCTGGCAGGGAGAGGTGCCTGGAGGCTGGGGCCCCAGCCTCTGACCAGACCTCCTGGCCTCTCTGGAGCAGTGGTTCTCAGCCCTTGCTGCTTAAATTCACCTGCAGAGATGTTTTTTCCTAAGTACTGATACCTGGGTCTCTTCCCAGCCAATGAAAAGGACTTGAAGATGGGGCCTGAGCCTCTGTGCTCTTGAGCTCCCCACAGTGAGAATGAAAAGCTACCGCTCTAGGAGCACTGATTCCTGGGGAGACTGTGCGTCTCTTGCTCCCTCCTCCCTTCACTCAAAGGCTGGGAGTCCCACATCTGTGTCAGCGAGGCCCCTGGCTCCTGCCTTTTGTTCACATCACTCATCGCCAGAGGGCACAGCGGGGGCAAAAAGAGCAAACCCGTCTGAATCTCTAGCACTCAGGACCGCATAAGCCACAGGTCATAAGACAGGACTTAATCTAGCTAGCCAGCAGCTAGCAGCCAGTACAGTGATTAAACATGTTCTAAATTAGTTGCCATCACTGGTTTTTTTTTGAGACAGAGTATAGCCCTGTTGCCCAGGTTGGAGTGCAATGGCACAATTTTGGCTCACTGCAACTTCTGTCTCCTGGATTCAAGCGATTCTCCTGCCTCAGCCTCCAGAGTAGCTGAGATTACAGGTGCGCACGACCACACCTGGCTAATTTTTTGTATTTTTAGCAGAAACAGGGTTTCACCATGTTAGTCAGACTGGTCTCGAACTCCTGACCTCAGGTGATCTACCTGCCTTGGCCTCCCAAAGTGCTGGGATTACAGGCGTGAGCCCACAAGGATCTTTAAGAAAAACCCAGACTTCTTTCTTTTCTTGAAAAATCAAAAACTACCATCCACCCACATTCCCACTGAGGCCCCTTCAGAAGGGAAGCCAGATGCTCCAGTTATACCCAAGCCCCCTCCCTCATTACGGTTCTCATCTGAGCCCTGTAATCGCTGGAACCATGTGCCCTTGCAGCAGCATGTAGTAGGAAAATTTTTTTTAAATTGCTGAAGAATGAGTCTTTTTGACTTTTGAAGCAGCCGTGCAGAAAGATTTACATATGAATTGAACAAATTGCATTTCTTGCTAGACAGCATTTCTGGATGAAAGCTAGAAACAATTAAATTACCCCAGAAAGAAAAGCTGTGGCACACAGGATGGAATACAAAGTCAGCAATAAAAGGAGCAAACTACTGATACCCACACACCACGGATGACTCTCAAATACAGTCAAGCTGGGCTGGGTGTGGTGGCTCATGCCTGTAATCCCAGCACTTCTGGAGGCCAAGGTCGGCAGATTGCTTGAGCTCAGGAGTTTGAGACCACCCTGGGCAACACGGTGAAACCCTGTCTCTACAAAAAATACAATAGTTGGCTGGGCATGGTGGCGTGCACCTGTAGTCCTAGCTACTCGGGGTGCTGAGGTGGGAGGATGGCTTGAGCCCAGGAGTTCGAGGCTGCCGTGAGCCGTGTTTGCATCACTGCACTCCAGGCTGGGTGACAAAGCAAGACCCAGTCTAAAAACCAACAAACCAAACAAACGAACAAGCAAAAAAAACCCCAAAACACAAAACAACAGGAAGGAAAAAAGCTTTGTAAGCAGACTCAAAGGCTGCATACCCAATGATTCCATTGATAGAATATTCTGGAAAAAACCAACTTCAACAGATGGAACACAGATGAATGGTGGCAAGGCCTGGGGGTGGGAGGAGGGCCTGACCACAAAATGGGCAGGAGGGAATTTCAGGAGGCAGTGGAGACGTTCTGTATCATGATTGTGATGGTGGTTACACGATTGTTTGCATTTGTGAAATGCATAGAACTGGACACTAAAAAAGATGGTGTTTTCCTGCATGTAAATGATACCTTGAAGAACCTGACTTAAAAAAAATTAACTGAAGAAACTTTTGTTCCCGTTCTAGATACAGAAAGTTGCATGAAAGAAACTCTGGGGAAGCTTCAAGTTTAGAGATTCCTAAACCTTGCGTAGCGGCTGAGAAGCCTGGGTCCCTTCAGCATACAGCGGCGTGCTCCTGCTGCCCGCTGCAAGGAGACTCACGAACAGCTGTGTGTGGTGCAGAGGAAGGGACCCTGGGCATGCAGTCACTTGTCCTGCGGTGTCGTTGACTCTGGGCAGGAGTGGTCATCGACCACTAGCACTGGAGTTAAAAACAGAGACATTACGGGCACAGTGGCTTATGCCTGTAATCCCAGCACTTTGGGAGGCCAAGGTGGGGGGATCGTCTGAGGTCAGGAGTTCGAGATCAGCCTGACCAACATGGTGAAATCCCAGCTCTACTAAAAATACAAAAATTAGCCAGGCTTGGTGGCAGGCATCTGTAATCCCAGCTATTCAGGAGGCTGAGGCAGGAGAATTGCTTGAACCCAGGAGGCGGAGGTTGCAGTGAGCCAAGATCATACCATTGCACTCCAGCCTGGGTGACGGAGGGAGACTCTGTCTCAAAAAAAAAGCAAAAAAACAAAAAACAGAGATGCCCAGCCCCACCCTAGATGTAATGAATTAGAATCTCAGCACGGACCCCAGGAACCCTTGGGTGCGATGTTTGAAAAGCCCCTAAAGTGATTTGAATGCACAACTAATACATGATATATTAGTTTAAGGCCCGAGAGACAGGCGTTCCTAACGTTAGTTCCAGGCTGGAGAAAATACTACCTTTCACAGACTCATGCTGTGTTTACATGATTGTTATTTGTGCTGGCAGCCGTGCTCGCTGTTGATTCTAACGTCATTTTTGCTGTTCTCACTGTCTTTAGAGACATGGTCTCATTCTGCTGCCCAGGCTGGAGTGCAGTCGCGATCATAGCTTACTGCAGCCTCAAACTCCATGGGCTCAAATGATCCTCCTGCCTCAGCCTCCCGAGCAGCGGGGACTGCAGTCTCACCCCACTGCGAGTCTTCTGCCATGGCTGATTCTAATACCCGACATTGGTAGGGTGGTGCTCAAGTTTACAGAGCACCCTGACGTGGATTACCTGACTTAAGCTGGGCAGTTGGCTTTACTTTTTATCCTCATTTATGGGAGGAGGAGACAGAATTCGAGAGAGGTTAGGTCACCTGCTCAAGATGGCACAAGAGCAGGACCTGCCACCCCTGTCCTTTGAGTCCGTCTCAAGGCTCTTTCCATCACCCAGTCTCTAGGGCTGCAAATCCTCCTTCCTGTTGCAGGCTGAACTGAGGAGGACTGGGAAGAGAGCAGGAGAAATTAGCAAGGGCGTCTTCCCAACACAGTAGTCACAGAATCAGTTTGTGCGAGCCATGCTCAGCTGCAGAGAGAAGCCGCTGTAATCCACGGTGTCGACAATGGAGGGGCTGGGGCTGCTCAGACACACCCGCCTCCAACCTCATGCTTTGCAAGTGGCACAAATGGGGATTACCCAGGAGCAGTGACCCAGCACGCGGTAATCCTCACCCAGCCCCGCCTGCCCTCCCGCCTGATGCTGCTGCTCGTGGGAGCAACAGGCTCCTGGGTGCTGGGATGGAGACACCCAACAGAATTTCTGGAGCAAAGGAACCTGAAGCTGCCCTTGGCCTCTCCTACTAGGAGTCCACCCCACTGCCCTAAGATGACTCCTGGTCCTCCAGCCTCTGTTTACATGCAGGGTGGGAGAGGCTGACCTCACTCACTTCTGTCTCTTTGGGATGGGATGGGGTGGGGGTGAGGAGGAGGCGTAAACACAGCTGTGGGTGGAGCAGACTGGAGGTTACTCATGTCAGGCTTCCACATGCATGGACACTGCCGGGGCTTCCACATGACCTTCCAATGGCAGAGCAAAGCACCCAGGGTCTGCGTCCAGCAGCTTCAGTCAAGGCCCCTGCTCTACTGCTCTGGCAAGTCTCAGTGCCTTGATTCAAGAGGCAGCATGGGCCTGGGGTTAAAAGAGCCAGGCCGCTTCCTTGCTGTGTGACCCTAAGCAAGCAACATCACTTCTCTGTTTCCTCGTCTTTTTAGGTTTTCTTATCTATCTATCTATCTATCTATTTATCTGAGACAGAGTCTCACTCTGTTGCCCAGGCTGGAGTACAGTGGCATGATCTTGGCTCACTGCAACCTCCGTCTCCCAGGTTCAAGCCATTCTGCTGCCTCAACCTCCCAAATTGCTGGGACTACAGGCATGAGCCACCATGCCCAGCTGTGTTTCCTCTTCTTTAAATTAAAAGAGGGATGGTATTAACGGGGCTTGTCTCCTACGGCTGACATGAGGATTAGATTCCCTAAAGTATACAAAGCACTGGACACATGCTAAGTATCTATAAATGTCAGCCATCACCATCACCACCACCTTCGTGTTTCCCAGTCTGTTAAATGGGAAGCATCCTAATCCCTGTTCTGCCTACCTCTCGGGGTGCTGTGAGTTAAGGTCAACAAAACTGTAAGCTCTGGGAGGACAGAGCCTGTGTCTGCCTTGGTTCTCTGTTATGTCCCCTGGATTCAGAATCGCATCCAGTAGCAGGGGTACTCAATAAATATCTATGAATGAATGAATGGAGTGTGGGGGTGAATCTTGTGACTCCGAAGGTGCTCCACAGGGCTGAGCTGCTTTTGTTTCTAATGAGTAGTCAGTGAGGTTCAGCAATCAGATTTGCTGTATTGGAAGGTGGTGAGTTCCCCATTGCTGAAGGCAATGAAAGAAACTGGAGGTCACTTGGTGCAGGTGTCAGAGATGGGACTCACACAGCTGGTTCAGGTGGAACTGAATGACACTGGAGAACGTCATTCACCACAGACCAAATCTCACCCCAGAACAAATCCCCGCGGCCTCCAACAACCTCAGGCAATTCTTGCCCAGTCAGCTCACACTCAAGGGAAAGTAAAACCAGCCCTGACATCTTCACGCTGCAGTCACACAGTCCACCCAGCTGGGCGGTCTCCAAACACGCCCATGCCCACACACTCCGCTTTACACAGGCAGCCACTCACCTGGCACCATTGCCACACTTGTCATTAGTGTACTGAGCACCCACTACAAACCAGCTATGGGTTAAGTCCTTCGCCAACTTTGTCTCATTTAATTCTCACTCCTATGTCAAAGATATCATCCCTATTTTAAAGATGGAAAACCAAGACTCAGAAGGTCAAATAGTCGCTCACATCTGTAATCCCAGCACTTTGGATGGGGAGGATCGCTTAGGGGTGGGAGGATTACTTAAGCCCAGGAATTTGATACCAGCCTGGGCAACATAGTGAGAACCTATCTTGACAAATAATAAGAAAATCAGAAAAATTCGCCAGTCATGGTGGTATGTGCCAGTAGTCCCAGCTCCCTGGGAGGTTGAGGTGGGAGGATCACTTGAACCTGGAAGGTCAAGGCTGCAGTAACCCATGATTGCACCACTGCCCTCCAGCCTAGGTGACAGAATGTGGCCCTGTCTAAAAAAAAAGGCGACGCGAACTGGGCTTTGAACCCAGGTCTGTATATTTCAAAGCTTGCCCTCTTGAGTCACGTTGCCTCCCTAATACAAACCAACATCCAAATCAAAGCAAGGCCAATCCATTCTCACAAGGCTCTGGTAACCCACTCATCTGGAAAGGCAGAGTTACCAAGCCAGAGGCACCGTTCATGCCCATCCCAGATGCACATGTGCTGGTCTCCAGTTCAGACCAGGGCGGAACCCTGGGCAGGTCCCCTTTCAGGAATGCCTCCTCCTCATCTCCTCCTGCCAAACCCTATTCAACAGCGCGAGTACAGTTCAGATGTCTGCTGTGCTGCGAAGCCTCTCTGGTCTCTGAGAAAGAGCTCAGCACTCTCAGCATCATGCTTGCTCCAGGCCTCCACGCTGCACTGTTCTCTGGCTAGTTGTTTATGTAACTGCTTCCCCTAGCAGACCGAGTCCCGTGGGGCTGGGGGCAGTGTCTGATTCATCTGTGCTCCATTCCAGCCATGAGCACAGGTCCTGGCACCTCCAAGATGCTCAACTGCTCACTAAACGCTGTGGCTAAATTGCTTAAGGCCCGGAGGGTCCCTACACCTGCACTGGCAGGGTTTACGGTGGTCACATAGCTGAGAACATTCATTGCTGATCTCATCCATCCACTCCAAGCTGAGCAACACAGCCTGGTAACCAGCAGGCAAGGAGAATATCTGTGGCTCCTTCAGAAAGTAATAGCTTCCCAGAAGGAGCAGCGTGTAACAGGCCGCATACCGTTCCTTGCGCTCCCACGTGGAGCTGGGCCAGCAGACTGCCTTGCATTTACCCCAGCAGACTTTCTACCCTTTGTTGGGGGATTTCATCACAGAAACTGGCTCCCCGCCCAACTCTGCCTGACACGCACAGTGGGAAGGCCTGGAAACCTTCTAGCCCCGGTCCTGCCGGCTGGCTGAGTGATGGCAGGCACACTCCCTCTCTGGACCCCAGGTTGTTTATCGGCAAAACAAAGAAATAATTACCCTACTATACCTGCTTGATAAGACTCGGGTTTAAAAAAAAAAAAAAAAAAGGAATTCGAGAATAAAACAGAGAGGCATTTTGGAAATACAAAACTGATTTAAAAGCAAGATGTGGGACCAGGCGATCCCTGAACTCAGACTTTTGAATGAGGTTGGAAGGGGAAGATCCTCTTTACCCCTGTGGCTTAGAGTGACTTAGCAAACTCATGGACAAGGGTTCTGTCCCTTCTAGGCCCCAGTTTAGTCATTTGTCAAACAAGAGGTTGAATGGAATCAGTGTTTTCCAAACTTCATAATGTGTGTACCGCTGCCAACATGTTCTTGCCGCTTCTACAAATCACCCGAGCCATATTTATTTTGAAATTTTCTTTAAATTGGTTTTTTCTAAAATTTAAGTATCTGTACAAACATCATTCTAAGCAATTTTAGCCATGACATCACTAGTTTGATGTGCTGGCTACCTTTTTTTCTAAAACACATTAAATAAACATATGATAAATAGGCCAGGCTCAGTGGCTCACACCTGGAATCTCAGCACTTTGGGAGGCGGAGGCGGGCAGATCAGCTGAGGTCAAGAGTTCAAGACCAGCCTGGCCAACATGGTGAAAACCCAACTCTACTAAAAATTAGCCAGGTATTGTGGCACACACCTGTAATCCCAGCCACTCGGGAGGCTGAGGCAGGGGAGTTGTGTGAACCCAGGAGGCAAAGGCTGCAGTGAGTCAAGACTGCACCACTGTACTCCAGCCTGGGTGACACAGTGAGACCCTGTATCAAAATATATATATATATGACTCCACTTTCATCTTCTATAAAATGAGAATGATGATGCCAGCACTGTCCGCCCTATAAGGAAATAATATAGCAAGACCTGGAGTTTATCTGCACCTACTATTCACACTGAGTTTGCTGAGAATGAACACGTGCGCATACACACATGCACAGGCTCATATATACATGACAGTTACACCCAACCCTGTTCACTCAGGCCTCACTGAGACTATCTGGTGCATTTGTGAGAAGCAGAGGGAGAGAGGACCCTCTGGAACATTTCCGGCTCTGACAGTCCAAGGTTTACATCTATGTGATGCACTCACCTGGCACCAGCGCCAGGACAGAAGCCCCAGCAGATGGAAAGACAGCCCAGCCCTCTAAGACCTTTCAATCTTGCACGCACACAAAATGCTCTCCAATCGCTTCAGTGTGTTTTATTTGTATTTTATTTAAATCCTGCTCTAAGGCATCATACTAAAGAGTGTACATTACAGCAGGATGAAAATCTAAGTGATAAAATTCAGACTAAAGGAAAGTAAGGATAGGAGAAATAAGGCATGGCAAAATGAGTATATAAAAGGCTAACAGCTCTTGAATGCTCCCTGGAAGAGTACCACAGACTGGGGCTCTGAGCTTCCTAGCAGTCAAAGTAAAAAGGGAAACATGATTCATTCTCCTTTCATTCTCATCAGTATGTGATATATGAGCAACATCCTCAACTGCGTCCCCAAGATAAATATGATGTCATGGTATTTGGGGCTGCTGGCCTGACTAGGGAGATGCTGTTCCCATCTTCTGACAAGTATCCCTGCCTCTTGTTGAGCCCATCTCCTATGCTGATGCCGCTGTGATCCTCCCCTAAATAAATTTTTGATCATGTCACTTCCCTTTCTCAAAATTGCAAAATGTTTTCCTCTTCCCTACAGAATGAAATTTTAAATTTTCAGGCTTGCATTCAAACATCCCCTTGAATCAGCTCAAAGTATTTTTAGGGCCACATCGCTAGGAACCTCGTATTTATATCACAATGTAACTGCCTGAATTCAAATCCTGGCTCCACCACTTAGTAGCCACGTGACCTTGGGCAAGTTATATAACTTCTCTGAGTCCCAATTTCCTCTTTTGCAACATGAAGAGACAAAAAGCCCCTGTCTTGTGCTCGCTTCGGCAGCACATATACTAAAAAGTCCCTGTCTTAGAGGATTATTGAGAACCAAGTGTGATAACCCAGGAAGAGCGCTGCTCATGTGCCAGGCACATCAGTGCTATCTCCTCAGCTGTGAACTCACACCTCCCAGCCTTTGATCACACTGTTGCTTCCATCTGGCTGCCTTTCCCCGTTTCCTGTTTTCTCAAATCCTATCACACATCTGGACTCAGCTCAAGTGCCACTTGAACTGGAAACCTTCCCTGATTTTCCCAAATTAATTCATTTTTTGCTGTTTTTCCATGGCACATAATTTATATGCAATACAACATGTGTAATATATACAACACTCAACCCGTGTTTCTCACACTGGAGGGTCACCTCCTACTAGTAGGTTATGAAATCAAAGTGGTAGGCTGCTACCAGCATTTTAAAAAAACTGAAGCAGAATAGAAAAGACTAGAAAATAGAGTGCATATCATAATTTTTGGTTTTGTTTTGTATATATAATGTGCGTGTGTGTGTGTGTGTGTGTGTGTGTGTGTGTGTGTACTGGGTCACAACAAAATGATTTTTCTCACTAGCAACTATAGCAAAAGACTCTGAAAGCCACAGCACTAACTGGGTCCCTGGAGGGCGGGGACTGACTCTGGTTCAGTTCTGTCTCCAGCACTCAGTAGGAAGTTTGGGACATAGTAGATGCTCAATAAATATTTATGGCAGTGAATTGAAAAATCCAGTAACCCAGAATAGTATGTTACTAGGGCATTCCAGTTCCCTAAGATTCAAATGCAAACCCCCATGTTCAGCCATAATTTCCGAGGGCTCCATTCAGGCACAGGGCTCACCCACTGGGATGCCAACCACCCACTGGGTATTTCAAGTTGAGATCGTTAGGAGTGAGTGGAAGAGCATAGTATGGCTTAGTCTCTGCTTATCCAGGACCCCCTCTTAAGACTACACTCTCATCTTCTGTAAAATGAGAGTGATGATGGCAGCATTGTCCACAACAGGGAGAGAATACAGCAAGGAAAGAGCTAGAGTTTACCTGGTCCTACTATTCACATTGAGTTTGGGGAGAATGAACATGTGCATATGTGCACATACACACATGCACACACTCAATCACACATATATATTCACAGACACACACACACACACACACTACCCCTCATTTTTTTTTTTTTTTTTGAGACAGAGTCTTGCTCTGTCACCAGGCGCCAGGCTGGAGTGCAGTGGCGCAATCCCGGCTCACTGCAACCTCTGCCTCCCGGGTTCCAGCAATTCTCCTGCCTCAGCCTCCCGAGTAGCTGTGACTACAGGCACGTGCCATCACGCCCAGCTAATTTTGGTATTTTTTAATAGAGATGGGGTTTCACCATGTTGGCCAGGATGGTCTCGATCTCTTGACCTCGTGATCCGCCCACCTCAGCCTCCCAAAGTGCTGGGATTACAGGTGTGAGCCACTGCGCCCGGCCTACCCCTCATTTTATAGGTGGAAATGTGGAGGTCCAGTATGGGCAAGTGACCTGCTCAAGGTCACACAGCTGGTGAGTAGCAGAGCTGGGACTAGAACCTAGTCCTTTGGTTCCCAGTCCACCAGTGAAGGGAGGACAAAGGATGCTTTAAACAGAAAAGTGCTTGAAAACCACAGATGAGTGAAAAGTGGTGTCAGCCCAGCTCCAAGATCTGCAGAGACAAGAAGCCACCGCCCACAGTGGCTGATGCATCTGATCCTTCCTCATTGCCTCTGGCTTCCCACCCATCCCCAACCCCCACTCCCCACTGCCACCAGCGCCAGGACAGCACTCGTCAAGCTCCGTGGAGCCCAAGAAAGCCAATGTTGTTGGAAAGCAGAGGCTTGGAGGCCAACAGACCTGGCTTTGTCTTGGTCCCAACAACTCTTGGGCCATTTTGTTAACCCCTCAGAGCCCTGCTTCCTCATCTGGTAATCAGGGTTACTACCCTCCACATACGCGGTTCTTGGGAAGATAAAATGAGACGTGGCGAGTTAAATACCTAGTGTTTGTAAACTTAAGTTTCTTCCTTTCCCTTCCTCCTTTGAAACCCTTTATTTCATCCTCAGACATGTCTTCCAAATAAAGCAAAACCCCAATTCTGCACGGCTTCTCAGATCCATGCAGTTGGAATTAGTCTGGCTGTGTGTGTCTGGTTCCAGTACCAAAGGCAGTCCGGCACACTGTGCCATCCCTCCTCACACGCCCGTCTGTCTTCCCCAGGAGACCATGTGCACTCAAGAGGCAAGACCCAGGGGCCCTTGATAACGCTAGGCCCTCACCCATGGGAGATCTCGCAGATGACACGGGATTGCCTGCTTGCGCTGGGGCCCACGTGCTGACATAGCCGTACTCACTGCTTGTCAGAATCATTCGACTACGGCCTGGAAGACTTGCACAACTGCCCACAGCACGCAGCAGGCGGTTTGAATCTGGATCCAGGGCAGTTGCCTGCTTTTAAGGGAGTGAGGCATGGCTGGGCAGCAAGAGACCTTGGTGGGGGCTGAGTGACCTTGAGCAAGATCTTCCCCTTCCGTTGGAGTCATTGTAAAGTTTTAAAATCTATAAATAAGACTAAAAATGACGCTAAGTACTTTCCTGAGATGAAACCAGGATGACCAGAGAGCTTTTTAAAGCTGCACAATCCTGCCCAAGGTTCTTAACCCTTCTTCCCCCAACAAGTACATCCGGGGTGATGGGGCACAGGCAGGGGTATTATTGTGAAAAGGCTCCCATTATCATTCTGATTAGCCGTGTCCCGGACAGCAACCCAATGATGCCCATTACACTGTTTACTACAATAGCACAGGCCCCAAAGTCAGTCCCTGGGCAATTACTTAATCAGTCTGAGCTGGGTTCTTCCATCACAGCACGGAGAAAAGGCTTCATGCTGGACGGGGTTGCTGGGAGGAGGGAGCGAGCTGCTTCACGTAAACCGCCCAGCAGGTCTGGCCCACAGTAGGTGTTCTATAAAAGGCAGCCTCCTCCACCCTGCTCATCTGGGTGAAGTTTGTGTCTCGATCAAGCAACAAGCATCTAGGAAGGAAGGCTATGGTCTTCTTGCTTGTCTCACTCCTTTCAGGCTTCTGTAGCAAAATACTGGGTAGCTTATGAGCAACGGAAATTTATTTCTCATGGTTCTGGGGACTGGGAAGTCCGAGATTAAGGCACTGGCAGATTTGGTGTCTGGTGATGGCCCACTTTCTGATTTGCTGCTGGGCCTTCTAGCTGCCTCCTCACGAGATGGAAGAAGCAAGGGCCTCTCAGGGGTCTCTTTTATAATTGAACTAATCCCATTCATGAGGCCTCAACCTTCATGATTTATCATAAAGGTGACTGGTTAATGACCAATCACCCCAAGGGCCCCACCTCTTAATAACTTTGGGGTTTAAGATTTCAACAGGGATTTTGGAAGAACACAAACATTCAACCACAGCACTTCTGCTTCTCATCTAAGCCTAAGGCTCAGGAATGGGCACGCTGCAAATATCTGAAAACCCTTTTGCTTCCCACAAACATCTGCTGTGTGGTTGTCCCTGCACCAGCCTCCCAGGTTAGGGGGACACAGAGAGAAGCAAGACCTGGCTGCACCTCTGAAGAGTCCTGGTCCAGGGGAAATGACTGATTCTCTGTCCACTTTGATTAGAAAGGATGACATCAGTCCTGTCTCATGGGTGCCCTAGGGAATTACTAACTAACTGGGGTCACGGTTACTCAGAGAGCCCTAGTTAATGATCAAACAGTGCATCCTGAGCAGGCCTAGGTGCCCTGGGAGGTGAAGGACCATTTCTCTGGCTGCCCTGAACCTGAACTAAGCCATCACTCCGGCTTCAGCCAAGAAAGCCTGCTGTGGCACCCACAATGTCCTCACCTCTCTCCTCTCAGAGGCTGCATTGAGAAGCCCAGCTCCTGTACACAGCATCCCCACCATCCCATCCTCTTGCAGCCCAGTGCCTGGTAAACAGGACTCTGTGGGGAGCAAGGCCCCACCCCACCCGACTTCCACACACAGGAGCTTTGTCCGGGCTGCTGCATAATACATGGGCACAGGCCCGGACCAGCCTCGGGACCATCTTGGACAACAGGCCCGTCACTAAGCGGCTGTGAGGGGCACAGCCAGGACACAAAGCCCTCCAGTCAGAGCTGAGAGGAGCAGATAAAGGGCCCGCTGCAGCCCTGGAACCAGCCCCGCCCCCAGCACACAACACAGGAACAGAAAGGAAGCTGGTTCCCCAGAGGGCTCCCAGGAGTCCTGAAATCCTCCCATCACTTTCCAGCACAGCGTCCAGACATATTCTTCACCTTGAGGGGTCAGGGACTTTCCTCTCATGACCCTCTAAAGTCATTCAGGATCTCTCCTTGTCTTAGTCCCCATATCTCTTCTTTAAAAGAGTTTCTCCAGCCAGTTGCTGACTTGGCAGGGTCTAGTATGCTCCTTCATGTCTTAGCGGTGCTTTCTAATCTTGGCTGGCCCAGAGGCTCCTCATCTACCCAAACCCATGCATCAGTGGGAAAACAATCAAGAAGAGTAAGAGAGGGACATTGTGACTCACCTCTCAGGTACTTCCTAAAAGAAGCTATGCACAACTTTAGTGATTTGCTTTTTGTTTTTTGAGTTGGAGTCTTGCTCTGTCACCCAGGCTGGAGTGCAGTGGTGCAATCTCGGCTCACTGCAATCTCTGCCTCTTGGGATGAAGCGATTCTCCTGCTTCAGCCTCCCAAGTAGCTGGGACTACAGGCGTGCACCACCACGCCCAGCTAATTTTTGTATTTTTGGTAGAGACGGGGTTTCACCATGTTGGTCAGGCTGGTCTTGAACTCCCGACCTTGTGATTTGCCCACCTCAGCCTCCCAAAGTGGAGGGATTACAGGTGTGAGCCACTGTGCCCGGCCACAATTTTATGTGATAATACGGCACCCTCCTTTTGAAAGACATTTAAATAGAACAAATCCACATGCAACTATATAGAGGCAGAATTGGGGACTTACAAGAATAACTAATTTAACAATAAAGGTCTGGGAGACTGATTTCTGAACCACCCTGATAACACATTAAAGACGTGTTCATAGGTTCTCACCGGCACAGAGACATATATTCTAGGGACCACTCCCAGAGATTCTGATTCAGGAGGTCTGTGTGAGAACCCAAGAATCTGCATTTTAACAAACACCCAAGAGATTCCAATGGAGGTGGTCCACTGATGACACCTTTAAAGCATGGTGGTTAATGAAAAATCACAGGTTTCAAATATACAAATAGGTACCACACACTGGTGGCTAACTGAACAACTCACAGCAAACTAAATCTATAATAACAACGATAAAGTCACAGTAATTTACAATTGAAAAGCAGGAACAGCAGCAATTGGACACTGGAGCCAATTCAAGATGACAGTGAGGAAAAAGTGTTTTTACTGAGGCTCTCAGGAGTTTCAGTCACCTATACAGGTACACACAGTAGGAGCTTCGCCAAGGGCTGCAAAGATGCCAGCCATCTTAGTAAATACTGATTTCAAGGCCCTTAAAAACTCTAGCCATGTGCTAATTTAGGTTTTGAAATGCCATGGTTTGACAGGACCTGTTTAATTCAGGAGGATATCTATAAGCAGCTTTTGGTTGTATATTAAAATAAAAGTCTACAGAATTGTGCATCATTGGTTCTTAATAAGCCAAGGAAGTGCCTGCAATTTCAAATCTGTTCTCAATCCTTCAGGGAGAGCCTTGTCAGCCACCAGAGTACTGAAGACTGATCCTTCAAGATTTGCCGCATAGAGAGAAAGAAGGGAAGTCCTGAGAGGGTTGACATGGGGAAGAACTCAGGTTCAATCTATTTTGATGAGCCTCAATTTGAGAAGCCATTTTAATAAGCCGCTACTACCATCACACGGCTTTTTGGAGCCCTGAAGCTCTGGGTTTGCGGATTTGTTTTTTGCAGAAATTGCTCATTTCCTGTTCTTCTATTCTGGATTCTGTTCTTCTATTCTCTCTCATAGTAATACAGTCTTAGTTTTTATCAGAGAAAAAGACTACATTTCCCAGGTGCCTTTGCAACCTAGTATGTGGTCATGTGATAAAGTGATGGCCAATTGGACATAAGCTGTAGTACAATGTGGCAGTTACCGGTCATCTATGAAGGAAAGACCCTTTCCACAGGTAGAAACATGGACATGGTGGGGAGCCATCTTAGACAACAGAGCAACAAGACAAGGAACCTGGGACCCTAACAACTTGAAAAAGCTGAGCCGCCTTCACAGCCCAGACACTTACATCCAGACGGTAAGTGTCCATTGCACTCCAGCCTGGGCGACAGAGCAAGACTCCGTCTTAAGAGAAAACGAGTTTAAAAACAAAAAAAGAATGTCACAGGAAATAAGAGCTTAATAAGTATAGTGCCCATTTTTATCTCTCCATATTTACTTTTGGACTTTTCAGTGTGTACATGGATCTGCATCCAGAGCCACTAAGATCCTCATTTGTTTTGTCTCATTCTATCTATTCCTGGGAATCTACCCTAATAAACAGCGAGCAGTGAGGGCACATTTCATGTACAGGGATGCTTCTTAAAAGCAGAACGTAGAGGCCAGGTGCACTGGCTCATGCCTACAGTCTCAGCACTTTGGGAGGTGCAGGTGGGTGGATGGCTTGAGCCCGGGAGTTTGAGACCAGCCTGGGCAACATAGCAAGACCCAGTCTCTAGGAAAAATACAAAAATCAGCCAGCATGGCGGTGCACACCTGTAGTCCCAACTACTTGGGATGCTGAGGTGGGAGGATCACTTGAGCCTGGGAGGTTGAGGCTGCAGTGAACCAAGATCATGCCACAGCACACCAGCCTGGGTGACAGAGTAAGATCTTGTTTCAAAAAAAAAGTAGAAAGTTGGAACCACCTACATGTCCAATATAAGAGGATAATAAAATATGTTTATGTTCATATGATAAACTATTATACAGGCATAAAAATCATGCTTTTGAAACATATTCCGTGTCTTATTAAATCTAATTCAATCGATTATAAAACGGACCATTATTTTACATTCCTCTAGGAAAAAAATGTAGTAATTAACTATGACATGTTCTCAATTGAAGATATATCCAGAGATGAAAAAATTTGAAATATTGTAATCAGTAAAATATGGTATAGATAATACAATAGGGAAATGCTCCTGACACAATGTTGCAATGTCAAAGGCAAAAGGTAGGAAATTGTTATATACGCTCAGAGGGAAAAACAAACAAGTGAAAGGAAAACACCAAAATGCAAAGGGTGCTATCTTGTGAGGGTAGGAGCAAGTGTGATTTCACAATGTCATCTTTACACTTTTCTGATTTTTCAAATGTTCTAGAATGAACATACATCATTTTTATAACCTGAAATAGACACTGTTATTTTTTAAAAATATATGTATATAAATGGATACAGAGGAACAAGAGAATCATGGAGCGTGTTATTCCAGACTCTGCATTCTTCTCCTCCACCATCTCCAACATGTGTGTACATACACAGAGCTGGTTCCCACGAGTCATGCTCAGTGGCTCAGTGGTGGGACGCATTCTCTCATGTTGATGAACCGAAGTTGGATTAGCTTAGTTGTTCAGTACGTGAAATGATTCCCAATTGTTTTGCTAACACAAACAAAGCTTTGTACAGAGTACTTGTTTTTATTTTCCCCCTGGGATTCTTTCCTTGGCCACTTCCAGGGTGTGGAATGGAAGGTGCTACCTGCCATCAGCTCTGGGTGTTAGTTCACATCTCTGTGAGTGGGAGTCAAGGGACAGTGTGGTGTCTAAGGTTCGTTTCCATGCTGATGCTCTGTTTCTCTCTGTGAATATTCTGGACTGGCCTGATGCCCTGTTGGCCTCCCAAACCTGCCTCACAGAAATGGAAATTCTTTGACTGGGCCTCAGAGTACCCTACTCTGCAAGGTGATAAGCCATTTTAATAAGTGAAGTCAACACATCAGTGCCTTGGGAGGAACATATACTCAGGTATAGAATGTAGAGACGTGGGATCTACTCTGAGACCAGGTTTCTGCACATTTAAATGCACAGGATGCTGGAGGAGGGGCTTGGGGAGGGAAGCATGGGAGAACAGCAGGGGACAGATGACGTATGAGGGAGGAGATGTGAGCAGAAGAGCAAGGGGTCTGCTGTTCCTGGAACAAGAGAGTCTGGAGATCAGGGAGGAAGACAAGCCTCGGGCCGGGCAGCAAGGGGTCTTCGATGTTAAACTGGGGGGTAAATTGTAAAAGGATGCGTGCAAGGCGTAAGCCAGCTCCCAGCCCTTCGCTAGGTCTTGAGGACACTGCAGAAGTTCAGGGCAGGGAGTGGTTCAGCCATTTGCTTTGTAAACTCGTCGCTGGAGAAGCTGTCTCCTCCTAGAAGCCTTAGCTCCTCTTCTGGGCTGCGTCCGTTGACATTTAGTGAGGGCTGCTGACACTGGGACCAGGGGGCTGCAGGGTCCCTGAGGATAAGGCCCCTTTCCCCTTTCCTTGATATCTCTGCATCGTTCAATGCTACTACCCAAGAGGAGCTCAGTGATATTCACCTAGTTAATTCTGAATAACACACAGAATCATCAATGCATCCATTTTCTCTCTAAGCCTGAGTTTCTGGCCAGGTTTTATCAGAAGAAGTGGGGTGGATAAAGGGGAGAGGCTGGTTGCACAATTACAAGCCCCCTGGGATGGGCTAGCTGGCCAATGGGAATGATTCCTGTGGACTCCAGGTCAAGCTAGTGTACTGAACTGGACCGCTTCGTGCTCCCCGACCCCATCCCACCTGCCTGCCATCACAGTCAGTGACGTGGCCCCAAAGGGCCATCCACACGCTGCTGTACAGTGGAAAGCAGCCCTCCAGTCCCAGGGCACGGGCTGGCGCTGGGCAGCCAGAGCAACGGCCTTCCATCAGCAGCTTTTATGCCTTTGGTTAAGTCGCAGGACGTCCTGGGAAAAGGATGGCAGTGAGGGAGCAGTGGGGAGGGGACAGCGGGCTCAGGCCTGGCAGCGGAAGAAGCTGTGAGACCAGCAGCAAAGAGGAGATGAAAACCCCATCTACTGCCCCAACTGCAAGGAAGATGCGGATTTGGGAGGGAAGGCCCTGCAGCTCATTTTCCTTCCTTTTCCTCTCCACCCAGGTCTGGGTCAGATTCTCATTTCCTCACACCTAGATGCTTGATGTAGACCACAAACTAATGCCCTGCCCCAAAGCCTGCACAGCTATGGCCCTCTTCTTAAATACAGGCCCTGCTGGGAGAAATAAGATGGTCACGAACAGCCTGGTGTGACTCAGTTCACCAGATCCTCTTTTCCTTTGCCGGGTAAGGCTCAGACAGGGAACAGTGAGGGAGGACAAATTCTCTTGACAGCAAATGTGTCCCCTTCAGGTGACCATCCTCCCCTGCCAGGCCCCATGCTCATGTTGTGCTTGTCACCTGCAATCCTTTTCCCTCTCCCTGCCCATCTGCCTGACCCAAATCCCAGCCATTCCCAGAGGCCCAGTTCCAATGCTGCTCCTTCCTGGCACCCAGTGCACTGTGCAGGCAGTGAGGGGCCCTGGCCTCAGCATTTCACCATGTGCATGGCTTCTAATTGCAAGTTGATTTCCTCTCTGCTGCCCCTTGAGGATAGGATCTGAGTTTGAGTGTTCATTATCTCTCTCTCTCTCTGTTCCTAGTACCCAGTGGAAGTTTTGGTAAATACTTGTTGAATGGGTGGATGGAGGCTGAAATAGCAAATACAGTGGAAGGGAGTGATGATGCGGAAATTTCAAGTCCCCTCCTGGAGCCCCAGAACTCTTCAAAGCCAGCTGTGGGAAGCCTGAGAAAGGGCATTCATGAGTCTGGGCAGGGGAGGGGCCGAGAACAAAGCCATGAGGCTCCAACCATTCAGGACTCGGGAATTCTGGTTCATGAGGAGTTTCCTCCCTAGGAGAGGAGGAACTGGGAAGAAGAGGGGAGTACGTTCCCTGACCCTTGGGTCTCTCATCATTCTCCAACAGATCCCTTCACTGCACAGAGCCAAGTCCTTGAAAAACAGAATGTCCCCCAACACACACTCACGCACGCGTGCACACTCACACAGAGCAATACCAGGAAGTGGCTAGGGGCTCCCTGGTGGAGACAGCTGGGCTCCCAGCCAGCCAGTGGGTCAGCTGGGGCTGCCTGGTCTGGCCAGGGGAGTTGTCCTTCAGGCTGAAGTCCTCCGGGGGACAGAGTGTGGGGGAGGGAGAACCTGCCTTGCTGGCCCTTCTCCCAGGAGGCCTGGAAGCTGTAGCCACCAGTGATCAGGTCTGGACTGGCCATGGGCAGCCAGCCACAGGAGGCCAAGCCCTGAGTGCTTCACCCTGGGCCCCTGCCTAGCTCGTCACAAAGGAAGCCTCTGGGCCTGCAGTGACCATGCTCAGGCCCCCAGGTCTGGTTTGGGTCGCCTAAGTGCAAGAGAAGGAAACCTTGCCCCAGAGGTAGGTAGCTGGAAAGGTAGGATATGTCCTTTCACACTGGTGGCATTTCACCGGTGTGAAAGGACATAACCCTTTGCAAAGCGGTGTGGTCTGGCAGCTGCAGCTAAGCCCATGCAGCCCCCTCTCTCCCACTCTACTCCCAAGGCCCTGTTTCATGAGGTGCAACGCTCAATGGCATGTGATTTTGACTGGAAGATAATAAAAGCCCAGGGGTCTTGCTGCCTGGCATCTGTTCCTGGAGTCCTGGTCTGACCTCTCTTAGAGAGGAGTGAAAATGAGAGCTAAAGAGGCCTTTTTTTATTTCTGAGATAGGATCTCACTCTGTCACCCAGGCTGGAGTGCAGTAACACAATCATAGCTCACTGCAACCTCAAATTTCTGGACTAAAGCAATCCTCGCACCTCAGCCTCCCAAGTAGCTGACACCATAAGCAAGCATCGCCACACCAGGCTGATTTTTAAATTTTTTGTAGAGATGGGGTCTCGCTATATTGCCCAGGTTAGTCTCAAACTCCTGGCTTCAAGAGATCCTGCCACCTCCGTCTCCTAAAGTGTTGGGATCACAGGCGTGGTGGGTCACGGTGGAGGTTAGGTCACAAGGGATCGTACTTCCTCATTTGTTGGAACACTTGCTCCTGGAGCCCCAAGTCATCATGTAAAACATCTGACTATTCTGAGGCTGCCATGCCATGAGGAAGCTCAAGCCATGCAGAGACACCATGTATAGATGCTCCAGTCAACAGTCTCAGCCCAGTCCAGCCTTCAAGTCATCCCAGTCCAGGCACCAAACATGAGTGTGAAGAAACTTCCAGATGATTCTAGTCCCTCTGACGTCTGAGTCACCCCTAGTCATTTAGGTCTTCCTAGCAGAGACCTTAGACATTGTGGAACAAAGACAAACTATCCCCTCCGTGCCTTGCCCACCAAATCCATGGCCCCTTGCTAACCCTTCCACCTATTTCAAAAGCCCAATATCTATCTCAAGCCTGGTGAGCCAGGGAGAAATCCAGGGAAGACTAAAGCTGTTTTGAGAAGGCTCCTTCTCACAGTGCCCTCCAGCTTTGGTTGTGAAGGCTCTGACCAGCTGGCTCCCCACTTCCCTGGCTCCGAGTCAATCCACAGTCAATGGAGGATGTATTGAGCACCCAGGAAGTGCCTGCCCCGTGCCAACAGGGGTCCTGTAATGTCTTCCATGACCACCCCTCTGTGCTCAAGAAACCCATCCTCTATCTGGGGCTAGCAGAGGCTAACTGAAGATATCTGAGTAAACATAACTCCATGTTCAGTTATGCTCTGGATTTTTCTGTGCCTGTCCCAGTTTCAAGTATTCGGCCCCACTCTACCCATGAGCTAGCAAAACATCCTCATCCTTTCAATGTTTCTGTATCCAAACTGGATTTTCTGCATGGCCTTTTCCACTCAGAAGCAGCTCAAAAATTCTCTCAGCTTATGTGCCAGAATTTGGGGTATGGAAAATGTTTAAGGAAAGCCTGACCAACAACTCTGTACCATTCAGTGCAACAGGACAGGCACTTACACGTCCTGTAAGTCATGCTGCCCACATGGAAGGCCCGATGCTGGGGGCCATAGGGATCATCAGTGCAGTCCTAGAGTCACTGGAATTATCCAGGGTCCTGGGAATAAATGCTGATGCCCAAACACATCCCAGAGGCTATGATTCACTGGCCTGGAGGGATCTCCAGGTGACTCAGATATGGTTGTGTGGCTGAGCCCACCACCCTAACTCTCTTTGCCTGAGGTCATTCATGCTCAGGGCTTTAAACACCCTCTACAAGCTGATGGCTCCGAAATTCCCACTCCTCGGGTCTAGGCCTCTTGTTTGACTTGCCAACCCTCCTTTTGGATTCTTGCAGTCACCTTTGACTTAACATGCCGGAACTAAGCTACTAGTCTTTTCCCCACCCCAATCTGCTTCTATACCACCATGACTTTTAGTAAATGAGGCTTAACCCACCCAGCTGCTCACCCTCAGAACCCAAGAGCCCTCTGCGACTCCTCCCAGCCCACGGCTAGGTCCCGTCTGTTCTCCCTTCACTTTCCGGTCTCGAAGCATCTGTACTTTCCAAATAACTTTTACACAATGAACATCATGATACGCATAAAACGTTATGTCCACCTTTTTCACTTAGCACGAATGTTTTCCCACACTGCCATATCATTTTAGTATTATATATATATTTTTGAGACAGAGTTTCACTCTTGTTGCCCAGGCTGGAGTGTAACACCGCGATCTCAGCTCACCACAACCTCTGCCTCCCGGGTCCAAGAGATTCTCCTGCCTCAGTCTCTCCAGTAGCTGGAGTTCAGGCACGTGCCACCATGCCCAGCTAATTTTGTATTTTTAGTAGAGACGTGGTTTCTCCGTGTTGGTCAGGCTGGTCTCGAACTCTTGACTTCAGGTGATCCGCCAGCCTCAGCCTCCCAAAGAGCTGGGATTACAGGCGTGAGCCACCACGCCCGGCCTGGTATTATAATTTTTAACGGTTGCAGAATATTCTATTGAATCAATGCTTCCTAATTTACTCAGTCAGTCTCACACCGTTAGGCCTTTATTTTGCTCCTAATGTTTCATTGTTATAAATAATGCCGCGATGAGCATCTTGATGCACAGAGTTTTTCCCTGCCTTTGGAGTATTTCCTTTGGACAGGTTCCCAGAAGCAGGATTACTAGGTCACAGGATATGGACATTTTTATGGCTTGCGATGCCTGCTGCCAAATTGCTTTCCAAAAGGGTGATACTACTTTGCTTTATGTGTCTATGATAATGGCTTATACAACTTTGGATGACACTGCCGTAGGACCTAGGACAGTGCCGGGTAGTTGGGAGACTGGAGTTTTTCTTTTCAAAACTCCTTAACACGTTGCTTAATTTTCTCCTAATTATTAAAGTAAAAAATGCACTATCTAGAAAGGCAACTTAATTTTCTCCTAATTATTAAAGTAAAAAATACACAATCTAGAAAGGCAAACATAAAAGTATACCCAAGTCAACAAAAGCACCCATCATCCCACCTTTCCATAGGTTCTCAGAATGTGTGATTTCTGATTGTTGGAATGCTGGGATGAGGACCTGGGGCTGAATTTACACAGAAGGGTGGTGGTTGTCTTTAATGATAACTTATATAGAGTGAGGACTCCAGCCTTTCCAGAGTGGTCCTTTGGGGAGGACATGCACATATTCTAGCCACGCTGTTGAGATCAAATCACCTTTAAAAAAAAAATACACAACTTTTTAATTTCCTTGTATGAACTTCTGCTTAGGACTGGCAAGGCATTCTTAGGGCTATCCTCAGTGACAGCCCTGTTTCCTAACACACAGGGGGTTAGGGCTTCAACATATGAATTAGGGGGATACAATTCAGCCCACAGCACCATGTCACCCTAACTCTACCCTGAATCGCAGACTCCTTGACATCTGCTGATGACCCTGCACTGTTACTACAGTCTCCTCCATGAAGCCTCTTCTGTCTCATGCCTCACTTTCACTCATCTGTGCATACCCTCCCATCCATCCACTCATTCATTCATTCAGTGCATTTATTTGTTTGACAACGCGGTCATCCAGCAACTCGTTTAGTGAGCACCTACTGGGACCAGGCATTGTGTTAGCCCTGGGACTTCAATGGTGCACAAGACACAGTGGACAATTCTGCATCCTAATTACAGCCAACCTACTCACTTCTTTCTCCATCTGTCTTACTCTCTCACTCCAGGCAACCAATGTCTCTCACCTCCTATCCTAACAGACCCTTGACAGACCCCCTCCTTGAGCAGGAGGCTCTTTGACACCTTCCTGCTCAGGGAAAACAGATGGTGTTAAGCCACTGTGGCAGCTGTTTCTAAGCAAGGGATTGCAAAGCCGTGTGTCCACCCCCTGCCCCAAGAAAAGAGAATTATACACACCCCAACAAGGGAAACACGTGTGCTCGCAAGATTCGTATAGGCAGTCCCTCTTTGCCCAGGAAACAGGCTTGCTTCCATGAGACATTCTTATAGAAAACAGAAAGGAACTGCTTCTTAGTGTTCTCAGAGGGGAAGAAGGTGGGTGTTGCACGTTACACAGAACCTCCTTCACTGAACTAGAGAACAATGAAACTGATAGTCACACCTCACATTTACCGTCTCCTCCTCAAGGGGGGCAATAAAAGGAAGGGAAACCCCATAGCAGGCAGAGCTATGGGGCTCCCACCAGCCAGGCTGATCAGAGCCCTGGGAACCGTGGAGGTTACAGCTGGATCCTGTTTAACATAGTACACTGTAGGGAGAGGGGGTTAAAGACACAGCAAGAGACCTTTTTGCTCATCTCTCTCTCAGTGGCCTAACATTTCCATATCAGAGTGAATTACAACCTGTAGGTAAAGAGTGTGTGTGTATGTGTGTGTGTGTGTGTGTGTGTGATCAGCCCCTAATTTGGGCTGGACCAAACATCTCAATCATGGGAAAAACCCTTCCTGTCTCTCACTTGTTCCCTTCCATAGCACCAAGAGAAAAATCACTCTTGGTGCTATGGAAGGGAACAAGTGAGAGACAGGAAAGAATTATTTTCTACATGTAAAAAAATACATGTCAGAGTGGTTATTCATTTACTTATTTAGGGATGGAGTTTCGCTCTTGTTGCCCAGGCTGGAGTGCAATGGCGCGATCTTGGCTCACTGCAACCTCTGCTTCCTGAGTACAAGCCATTCTCTTTCCTCAGTCTCCCGAGTAGCTGGGATTACAGGTATGCGTCACCACGCCCGGCTAATTTTGTATTTTTTGTAGAGACGGGTTTCTCCCTGTTGGTCAGGCTGGTCTCAAACTCCCAACCTCAGGTGATCTGCCTGCCTCGGCCTCCCAAAGTACTGGGATTACAGGCGTGAGCCACCGTGCCTGGCCCAGAGTGGTCTTTTAAAACATAAACCAGTGGTCTTTTAACACATAAACCTGTTGTCAATTAGTCGACTGAATAAAGTGTAAAACAATTATTGACTGAATAAAGCCAGTCAACAGTTCTCTCCACCCGCGCTTCAGGAGCAAGTCCATGGTCCTTATAAATGAGATTATGATGGCTGCTGTGGTTTAAATGTGTCTCCACCAGAACTCAGGTGGTGCCAATGTGATGGTATTCAGGGGCAGGTCCTTGAAGAGGTGATTAGGCCATGAGGGCTCCTCCCTGGTGAATGGGATTAAGGCCCCTATTTAAAAAGCCTTTGCACAGCGTTCTGCCTTCCGCCACGTCTGGACACAGTGTTCCTCCCCTCTGAACGGTGAAGCCTTGCCAAACAAACCAACTTGCTGGTGCCTTGATCTTGGACTTCCCAAGCTCCAGAGCTGTGAGAAATCAATTTCTGTTGCTTATAAACGGCTCAGGTGTTTTATTATTAGCAGCACAGAGGGACTAAGACAACAGCCCTCCCTGGCCTGGGCCCCGCCCCAGCGCAACTAAGTAAGCCCCAGATGCACTCAGCTTCTTTCTGCTCCTCGAAGGCCTCATTTCTTCTCCAACCTTTGCACACACAGCCATTCCCTCGACCTCAGCCATACTTCCCAGCTGTTCCCTTGGCCAAATCCTCCTCTTCCTTCACATCTCTGCTTCCAGACCACCCCCAGGGCAGGCCTTCCGATGCCCCGACACTGTGTGGCTGCTCCTCCTCCAGGCCCCCACAGGCATCCTCATCCTAGCAGTCCTCACACCGCGCACTAATGGCTGCGCTCCCTACCTCATACCACTTTCGACTGTAAGCTTCAAGCGGCCAAGACCTCTGCCACACTCACTGTTTTATCTTTGGTGCCCACTGAAAGGCGCGGCACCTGACAATGCTCAGAGGATGCTGGCTGAATGAGACCAGAGACAGGTCGGACCCTCAGCCTCCCAGTGCTGCCACCGCATCCTGTCCCCGCCTGCTGCCCTGGAGCTCAGGGGCAGCAGTATGTCAACCACCTCTACATCCCAAGGCCTGGCACAGAGCTTAGCACTCAAGCCAAGAAATGTTCAAGAAACGTCTGCTGCACTAAGGGGAGTCGGTGTGGAGGAGCGAGGAGAGAATGCAGCTTTCTGGACAGCTTTTCAATCGCTACCTCTGCGTGTCCACCATTCACACACCCACAAAACCTGCATGCCACCCTGTCCCTGTCGAAGGAGGCACACACACCACAGAAGTGTCCCTGCCTTAAAGGCTGGCTAGGAGGTGTCCTGTCCCTTTTAATTAAAAGTCACACAGGCAGCCTCCTCCCTACTCATTCTTCTCTCTCTGGTCATTTCTAGAAACTGAGACTCAGCAGGACAGCTGGGAAGGAGGTGTTGTGGTTGTGGGGAAATGGCTGGGCTCTCTCCCTCCTCACCTGCCTCCCACGCTACATGTCTCCCTGGGTGGGATCAGGCCGAGGGGCTCAAGGGTCAGGAGGCTGGAGGCTGGGCCAGGGCTGTCCCACTTACTGTTCTCATTTCCTCTGATGTCCTTTTTTTTCTCCACACCTTCCCCCAGGGCCTGGTTTTAGGGCATCCTCTCTTCCTTAGATAAGGAAGGCAAAGTGCCTGCCCACTGGTCAGCACCCATGGTCATGGTGGGCAGGAGGGTCTCTGAAGGCCCCAGAAACCACATCCCCAGAAAAGCCCACCAGCCTGGGTCCGGGGGTGGGACCCAGTTCAGAGAGAGGCTGTTAACAAAGCCCCTTTGTCTTTCTAAGTCCTACAGGACCCCAGATCGAGGGCCCCAGACAGGAGGGCGGCGAGGGGTTATCCAGCCTGGAGGAGCTTGTCTGCTGGTGTGAAGGGAGCATAGTGTGTACTCAGGGAAGTCCACCGCCGGGTGGATTGTGCTGAAAAATGTCCCTGGGTCACAAACCAAGCACAGTAGCAGAATGGGGCTGGGAAAGATGCGAACATTCAGGAAGGCTTCCTGAAGGAGGTGACGCTAGAGCCAGGCCTCCATAGAGGACTGCAACTTTCACATTTTAGAAAGATTTGCAAATCAGGCAGCACTTTGGCTATTGGAATCTGATGTGCTATGTGTGTGGTTTTTAGATGGAGCCTTGTTTGTTTGTTGAAGAAATCTTTGGCCAACAATAAGGCTGTGGGATCATCCATCTGTGAGTATCCTTTATCCCTGAAGCACTGAGACAGACTGTAGGCCACACTCGGAAACCGTCTCTATTCCCTCTGCCAGCCCCGGGTCCCCTCTGGAGGGGGCCTACACCAAGAAGCAGCAGCAGTCCACACCAAGGGGTAGGAGGGGCATGCCTCCTAGCCAGTCTCCAAGGACCCAGTTCATTAGGATGCATCCTTCGTTGCCATGGAGACCCCAGGGCCCACAGAGCCTGGCTAATAGTCCCTGAATTCACTCAGGACTTGAGCACAATTAGACAAGATTAATTTTTGAGTCAGAGCATAATGAGACCCGGATGTCCGGAAAGAGTATGGCAGCCTCTCAGGGGAGGGCAGAGCCTGGGGAGGGCACACGACTGTCACGAGGTCACCAGGGCACTGCCTCTCTTGGGTGGGAGGTCTGACAGGCAGTGGAGAGTGCGTTCCCTCCTTTAGAATTCTTCAAGGGCAACCCAGATCTGTCTGGACAGCGTGGGGGTGGGGGTGGGGGCAATGGAAGAAAGGAAGAAAAACCTCCCTCTATCTGTCCCAGGCCCTTGTGGGGACAGAGTTGGGTGGCTTTCTTCTGCACCCTCTGAAAAATTTGCCAACAAATGCATCTTATATGGCTGAAGCTATGTTGCGTGCACAGAATAGACTCTTATCCGTGCAAAAAATATAAATACATCATTCAGAAATCTGTACTTGGACATCCATAGGGCCAGGCACGGTAGGAGCACGCAATGGGATCTGTAGAGTAACATGCTCCCTCCCACTCAGGGCGTGGGGCTCGCCCTCCGGCAGGGGAGACAAGACATGTTCACATATAACGATCTCATCAGGGCAGTGGCATGAGAAGGATGGAGTCTGGAGCAAGGAGAGATCAGAGAAGGCTCTGTGAAGAAGGTTCTGTGACATTTTGACTGGGCTTTGAAAGCAGGAATCAGACCTTTCAAGTAGAGAGGGAGCAGAAAAGCAGAGGCTGAGTTTGGGGGCAGCAAGCAGACCAGTGTCTGGTTTGGTTACGGACCAAGGAGGTAAATGGTGGCCAGAGAGTGAAGGCTTTGATGCCCAGCCAAGTGGCTTGGGCAGGGCTGAGACAAAGGACGGGCTCCAGGAGTACAGGCTGGTGGATCCCCTAACCCCCAGCCCCACTCCCCTAGTCCAGACCAGCCCCAGACCCAGCTTGGGCCTGTTCCCAGGACAGACTCACAGCATGGCTGCCCCCGCTTCCGTCCCCACCAGCTTCTCGCAAGCAGAGTCACTCTTCCAGCCCTCGGGAGGGTCTGGACAGAACAGAAACTTTCTTCTGGCAGCATTTCTGCACAAACCCCCAGATTTCTAAACAAAGTCCAGTTAGCAGATTAGCTCCTTGGTGCCCAGAAAAGAGATGGGAAGGCAGAGAGGAGAGGCAGGTTTGCTGCAGAGTTAGAAGTCCAAAGGAAGGAGCTAGGGAGATTGGGCTGCTGCAGAGGGGCATTCAAGGCTGGGCGGGGACGGAATAGAGTCTGGAGACACATATGCCCGAGCTCACCAGGGACTAGCCTCTCTAGGGTATGAACTCCTGGAGTCTCTCAGGTCGAGGCCTTTTTTAGAAAGCAGGCCTACTCTCTAGAGAAAATTGGACTGCTGCCTTCAGATCATTTTTTCCCCAGAAGGTTGCTATTAGTAAAAATCACTGACCACGCATAATAAAGAAGCAGAGACAGCAAAGCTTCCGGTTTGCCTCCACCCCTACCAACGCGCACGCCCACGTGCACACACACCGCAGTTCTAGAAGGGTTTAGCAATGCTAAGATCCTGGCCCACACAGCCTGGGCCAGGAACAGCTCAGTTCCCTGAGAGCTGGGACACCCCAATTCCAGCCAGACTGCCCACCCTCTTCTCCAGGGGCTGCCTACAGAGCCCGGGGCACCGAGCTTCAGCCTCTGTGGGATGTGATTTTCTGAAACAGTGAAAATGCTCTCAGAGCCAAGTCTATGGAGCAAGGTCGATGATGCAGGTTGGGGGTAGGGGGGCTGGATCTGAAACACAGGTGGAGAAATCAGCGCCACCTCTTCCTCCTGGGTTCTCTGTCACCCTTGACTGTGTGGCGGTGGTACTCCACTGCTTCTAACTCATACCCACCCCTACAGACTCAGCAACTTCCAAAACGTCACCCTGCCCCCTGCCCTCCTCTCAGCCCTCACTGGTTCCCCCTGGCCAGCTCAGGCCTCTCACCTGCACCACCACAGCGGCCCCCTAATGGGTCAGATGCCTCCACACCCACCAAGAGCAAAGGATCTAACTCTGCAGGCCCCCGGGAGAGGGACAGGGACGGAGCCACAGGCTGGACTTTTGTCGGGGTTTCCTTTCTGCCCTTGTTCACCACAGTAACTCTGGTGAAGACTCTGAGCTCCACAGCGGTGGAGGATTTTGTTTGTTTGGTTTTTTTATTTTCGATGGGAGGGAAACAGAAATTAGGGAGATGCGACTGCCTAAATTCAAGGCTTTTGAGAGGCCAAACAGCCAGGCAGTTAACAGCACGGCCCCTGGAGCGCACTGTGGATGCAAGAACCCTGGTTCCATTTCCATTTACTAGGTCTGTGAACTTGGGAATGCTGCTTAACCCGCTGGAGCCTCAGTTTCCCCATCTACGGAATGCGGATAATGGTAGAAGCCACCCCCTGTGCTTCCTAGGTATTGAAAGGGTGATATGAGATGCGTGCAAAACAATTAGGACTGCCCCTGGAACATGGTAAACGCTGAATAAGCATTAGTGGTTCTGTTCTACTTGGTAGTATCTTGTTGCTGGTGAATTAAAACCCTACGGCATCTCCCCTCCCTGCCACCCCAAAACCAGGCCAGCCTGGAAAAGATGTGCCGGCAGCCAGGCGAGCAAAGCCACCTCCTTCTCTGTCATTTCTCCTTGACCCGAGAAGGCTGTGCCTCTTAATTGCTCTTTGGTTTTATGCAATATGAAATGAGCAGGCCACCAATTCCCTGCAGGAAAAAAAAATATATATATATATTTATGCTTCTGCTCAAAATACTAATGAGGTTGGACTCGAGGTGAGGCTGGCAGGGGAAGGCGGTCCCTGAGGCCTTCCATGGAGCCCTGCTGGCCTTGCAGGAGGACACAGCCCAGTTTGGAGCACCCTTGAGAAGGCAGGCAGGAGGAGAGCCACTGGGTGGGCTCCAGGGCCCCAGGTCAGGAGGCCAGAGCAGCTTGGGCAGCCTGTGGGAGGGGGCGTGGGGAGCGCTCTGCGGTGATGCGCGGCCATTTCTCCGCATGGGTTTGTGGATCCAGATGTTCTTCGAGGAGCTCCAGGAACACCCTGGCTGCTGTGTTGCTCCCCTCTCCTCCCACACCGTCCCCAAGGCCTTAAGATGCATCTTCCCTGTGCCCTCTGCCTCTGCCCTGGCTCCGTCCTCATCACCTCAACATGGCTGCTGGGCTCCAGGCCTCCAGCTGTATCCTCCGCCTCTGTCCTCCCAGACAGTCAGCCCTGAAGCATTAGCGAGCAGCCAGCACAGGCCAGCCTTACGGGAGCCAGAACCCAGCTTCCTCTTCACTCCCCTTTCCGAACAGACCCGGCCGGCTCGCTGTACTTTCCGCGGCAGGGAGGATCCTGCTGGAGCCTCAGACTTGCTTCTCTCTCGGCCAGAAAGACTCCCCTTAGATTCCACGGGGCTCCATCCCCCCTTCATTCCACAGGGGCTCCCCTTCTCAGAACCAGCCCCTACCCCCCCATGCCCCTGTATTTTTCTTAGGAGCATTTCTACCACTTGACGTCAGGATATTCATGCATTTGTGTTCCGTCCCGTCTCCTCACCCTCCTGAGCCTGTCCCTGAGGGCAGCGACTGTTCCAGCTTTATTCACCCATGTGGACCGTTCCATCACCTAGGGTCATGGGCATAGTGCATGCTTCATGAAGATGTATCATGGTGGAATCTAATGACTTGGTCCCATCTCTTTCCTACAAAAGGCTCTTTGTGGATGGACTGATACACATGGGCCCAGGAACAGCACTCCTGCACGGCTCCCACCTCCCCTCCTGCTACCCTCAAGCCCTCGTCACTTTTCTAGCCTCTGATACTCCACACTCAAACTGAACACACTCAAACCTCACCCTCGTGGCTCAGAAGCACCCCAGGGAGTCGCTGCCCTGGCCTCTGCTCACCCTGCTCCTCCCACACCTGGCTTCAGAGCCACACTCCAACACCGCCTCCTCTCAGACGCCCGCTCAGTCTCCCCAGGGTCCCTGGGAGTTTAGGACTCACATTCAACGCTGGGCCAATCGCTTCATCTGTATTTGTTTGCCCCTCTGCCTCCCAGGCAGAATTCAACTTCCTTAAAGGCCAGGGAGATTGGTCCCCTCTGTGTGTCCCCTGAGCCAGCACAGAGCCTAGCATGGAGCAGGTGCTTAATGGATGGTATTTTGTCTTAAGATCTGGATTGGTCTAATGATAATAACTGTTATTAACTTTACCATTCATGAAGTCCACCATGGGAAACGGGAACAGCAAGCCAGTCACAGAACTGAGAACAGAACCTACCCCTGGGAGAAGACCCTGAAGCCGTGCCCATGGGGCTGAACTGAGGGCAGGGGGTCCCAGTCCCCTAAGGGAGGACAGCAGATGATGTGAGGCCTGCTGCATGGCTCAGGTCATGGGGCCACGGGCTTCTACATCTGGCGATAAGGCGTATCCCACTGCCACAGGGAAGTGCTGCCTTGCTTCGCTGATATCTGTAACTCCCAGGGATGTAAACTGGACAGCCATGTCCCCCTTCCTGGGAGGAAATCCTGCCAGTGTTCTCAGGGACACGGGACAGCAGGGCTTAGCTGGAGGAGGAAAGAGGGAGGGGGCCCCTTTGTCCCAACCTGAGGCAGGGTAGGGGCCAGCTCAAGACAGCACTCCCTCTGGCCTGACCCCACAAGTCACAGCTGAGACTGCCACTTGGCCGGAGACTCAGCCAGTTCTCTGTCCTTCAATGTTGCAGAGCTGGGCCCTCTGCACGGTGCAATGCTTCCTAAGCCCACTTTACTGCACAACTCATCTGACTCTCAAAATACTGTCGAGGGGCAGACAGAACTGGACTGACAGCTAGAACTGAGCTGACAGTTCCCTCTTTTCAGAATTGGAAAAAAAGATCCAGAGAGGTTAACAACTTGCCTAAGGTCACCCAGCATGACAGCGGCAAAGCCCAGAATAGAAGTAAGGCTGAGATTTCAGTTATTATTTGCAGTCGCCAGGAAAGTCTGTGCCGAAAAGCTTTCCTGGGACAGGAGGCAGGAGGCTGAGAGGGCTTTCTGTCCTCTCTAGGAATCCCACCCCTCTTCCTTCTGCAAGCACACAGGCTCTGTCTGGCTTCAAACCCAGAGAAATTCCATCTCTGCTCATTGGCTCACAGACACGGGAAGTGGCCTGTTCCCCGCAACTTTTTCCCTGGAGGATGAGTTCAATAAACAGAGCCCCTTTCTCATCTTCCTGCATAAATACTGCAGGAGACAGAAACAAATAGATCTGCTTTTGATCTGCTGCTGGCTATTCAGAAATCGGGGCTCCTCTATCCCAGGCAGGGACCACCCCGCCCAAGGAATTAGTGTCTGCCAGGCCATGAGAGATACAAGATAGCACCTTCCTGCCGGGGCTGCTCACCTGGGCTGGGGAACCTGGTGAGGGCTGGAGAACACAGCTCGGCTTGTACCAAAAGCACTCCACCTACCCATCCACCCACTGCTTGCTGTTCCTAGAAATGGGAGGAAATGGTCTGCTCCATGTCTGCTATTCTTGGGATGCTTCAGTCACTGCTGCCCCTGGACCACACTGCAGCGGACACCAGGTTCCTGCAGACGGGCACCGCCTACAGGGAAGAGGGCGCAGAGCCTTCCATGCCAGGTGGACCAGGGTTCTGGCTACATACCTCAGCGACGTAGAGGGCCAATCCCCTGTAAGTCTCCCCCAACACCCCTTTTGTTTATTCATTCAGATGTTTATAGAGCACATTATTCTTGGATCCAGAACATTCAACAGCTCCCCACTGCCGACAGGATTCTGACTTCAGACCGTCATTTCCTGTGCCACCCAACCATATCTCTTTGCTCAAGTCGTACTCCAGGTAGCCTACTTCCTCCCTTTCCCCCAAACGAGCCCTTCCCTTTCTTAAATGTATTTGTCCTTTTGCCTTCTCTCCACTTCTCTTCTCTCACCCTTCTCAGGTCTGGATGGCTCATGTACCACCTCCTCCCTGAAGCCTTCCTTGACCTTCCCACCCCACAATGGTCCTCACAGTGGGACCTTTGCGTGGTGCAATGCGTCCTACACTCACTTTGCTGCCTCAGAGCAAACTCACATCAGAGCTCATCCGCCTCTGGAAATACTATCAAGGGGCAGACAAACTGGACTGATAGCTCTTTTCAGAGTTAAAAACAAAACAAAACAAAACAAAACAGGCCGGGCGCGGTGGCTCACACCTGTAATCCTAGCACTTTGGGAGGCCGAGGCGGGTGGATCATGAGGTCAAGAGATCGATACCATCCTGGCCAACATGGTGAAACCTCGTCTCTACTAAAAATACAAAAATTAGCTGGGCGTGGTGGCACACGCCTGTAGTCCCAGCTACTCGGGAGGCTGAGGCAGGAGAATTGCTTGAACCAGGGAGGCGGAGGTTGCAGTGAGCCGAGATTGTGCCATTGCACTCCAGCCTGGCGCCTGGCGACGGAGCAACACTCTCTCTCAGAAAACACACACACACACACACACACACACACACACACACACACACACAAACAGCCAGGTACGGTGGCTCACACCTGTAATCCCAGCACTTTGGGAGGCCAAGGCAGGTGGATCACCTGAGGTCAGGAGTTCCAGACCAGCCTGGCCAACGTGGCAAAACCCCATCTCTACTAAAAATACAAGAAATTAGCCGGGCATGATGGCATCCCAGCTACTTGGAGAGGCTGAGGCAGGGAGAATCGCTTGAACCCGGGAGGTAGAGGTTGCAGTGGGCTGAGACGGCACCATTGCACTCCAGCCTGGGCCACAGAGCAAGACTCCATCTCAAAAAAAAAAAAAAAAAATCCCAGAGAGAGTTTTTCCCCTCCACCCTGAGCTCCCTTGTAGCTTTCTGCCACTGCTACCCAGGAATTGCTCGTGACACTCTCATGTTGTAAAGTCTTATTGTTCCAGCTCAGTCACAAGTGTCCAGAGCACGAGGCTCCAGATTACATTTCAGCAGGTGTCTGAGGAGTAGGGCCACATCCAGGCCTGGCTACTCCCTAATGGAAGCTCCGCTTTTAAGAAATGTGAATGCCTGGACCCTACCTCTCAGAGATTCTGATTCTATTGTTCTGGGGGAAGAACAGGAAGGGCCAACTATTTAATTTGCAGGTCCCCTTTCTCAGACATTTTGAAGAATTTCAAGACACTGACAAGAGAACATTAAACCAGATGTTGCACAGGTCACATGCCCATGGCTGTGGTTTGCATGTCTCTGCCAAAATTCATGTTGAAATGTAATTGCCAATATAACAGTATTAAGACATGGGGCCTTTAAGAGGGGATTAGGTCATGAGAGCTCCACCCTCACGAATTAATTAATATGATTATCCTGGGAGTGGGCTCCCGATAAAAGAATAAGTTTGGCCCAATTTCCTCTCTCTGTCTCACACACTCACTTACAATGCAATGCCTCTGCCATGGGATGGTCCTCACCAGATGCTGGTGTCATGCTCTTGGACTTCTCAGTCTCTAGAACCATGAGCCAAATAAACTGTTCTTTTTTTTTTTTTTTTTTTGAGACAGAGTCTCACTCTGTCACCCAGGCTGGAGTACAATGGTGCAATCTTGGCTCACTGCAACCTCCGCCTCCCAGGTTCAAGCGATTCTCTTGCCTCAGCCCCCTGAGTAGCTGGGACTACAGGCTCGTGCCACCGTGCCCAGCTAATTTGATAAACTGTTCTTTATGAACTACCCAGTCTGTGGCATTCTGTTACAGCAGCAGAAAATGGACTAAAACATACATGAAGCTGGCCCTAAAGACAGGCATTTAAACCTCACCAGGTGATTTGCAGCCAAGCCTGAAAACCACCACCATGGTCCCCATGAGCACTGACGGTTCTGTGCTTCTGAGCTCCTATGACAGTACACGGACCAGAATACTGTACATTCTATACATACTGTACAGTGCACAGACCAGCGTCTCTATCTTTGTATGCCTGGCCTGGCTGGAGCACAAACAAATATTTGTGGAGTGAATGAATATATGAATAGATGCAAAGAGGTGGGACTTGAACCAGAAGGCTGGGAAGAATCTTTTTTTCATTTATTTATTTTTAATTGAGATGTAAAATATACATAACATATCTACAGTGCACAAATCTGAAGTGTTCAGTTTGACAGACTTTTATACATGTATGCATTCACGTAACCACCATCACTCCAGAAGGTTCCCTCATACCCTATCTCAGTTAATACTCTACCCCTATCCCCACCCCAGGCAACCACTAAAAAGTGGATAGAATTCCATCAGATGAGGGCTCTCCCAATGAAATAGTCAGCATAAGCTCAGGTGGGGTATATCTAAGAGACATGAAAGATGCTGACTCAGAAAATTCCCTTATATGTGCAAAGGGCTGGAATTTACACCCAATGTATGAGAATGAACAGAAAGGTTGAGCCTTCCTCCAAGTGGAAGCAAGCAAGCTGGCAGGACTCAAACTCTGGTCCTCAACCTCCAAGTCTCATGAACTTGTCACAGCTCTTGGCAGTCTGGAGAGCACGTGTGGTTGGAGGACACGGCACAGAAGAAGACACACTGGCTGCAGGGTCTGGGGACACTGGAGAAGGGAGAAGCAGGGCCCAAGACTGGGCAGCATCAGGACATAAATTCACATCCCTAAGCTCACTTCTGCACCCAGCCTCAAACCAGGTGAGGCAGTCCCTACCCAGAGGAGGAAGTGATCAACCCAAGATCACACAGCCTGGGAGCGTCAGAGCTGGGGTTTAGGCAGGAGCTCCCGAAATCCCATTCCAGTGTTCTTCTCGCCATGCTATAACCACGTTTTCCTAGAAGGAACCTTCTGGCCCTCTGTCCCCTCCTATGTTCTCAACCCTTAGATCCAACCATCTGGCAGCCCAGGCAGATGGGAAAGGCCCTTACCATGGAGTGGTCCAGGCCAGGACTCCCTTCTTAGGAGTCAGCTCCCAAGCACAGGAGAGACCTTCAGGGAGTCTGGGCTGGGGGCTCAGAAACCCCTTCCCCACCTCATTGCACACAGACTTTGAGAATGTCCACTCACCTCTTTGCAGAGCACCTAAAGTGTAAACGGGACCACATCACTCCTTTGCTTAACGCCCCTCTAAGGCTCCTGGCATCACCACAGAATGAAGCTCAAGCTCCTTGGGTTGGCATACAAAGCTCCCCACGGCCCCGCTCCCCACGGCCCCTGCCTGCTTGTCCCACCTTGTTTCAGCCACATGCAGAACCCCTCCCTTTCCAGCCCAGCAGCACCCACTGGTCTCTCCTAGAATAAGCCAAACGTGTTTCCCCTTCCGTGCCTTTGTTCACGCTGCCCGGACAACCTGGAATGGCTTTCCTGCCTCTTCATCTGTCTCTGCCTACTCATCCTGGAAGACTGAGGGAAGATCTCTCCTTCCAGAAAGCTTCCTTGGCCTCCCCAGCCCCGTCTCTCACAGCTTCACAGTTTTGTGCGCATGTCCCTGTCATTGCCCTTCCACATCTCCACCCATCAGCCTCCCTTCCCCGACATCCCTGCAGCCATGTGTCCTGAGTGGCCTGTGTTCCCCCCTAGACCAGGACCCCCTAGGGAGGGAGACTGCTTTGGTCCATCCCTGCACCCTCAGTGCCACTTAGGAGCCAGCACACAGGGGTCAGCAAATGTTTTTTGAATAAATTTCTGTCCTCACTTTATTTGCACAAGGGTAGGGGTGGGGAACGCAGCCCTGAGCAGGAGAACCAGGCAGTCAGGGTGGAGAGGAACACGGAATAATGTTGGCCATCCTCCCCACTCCACGCTCACTTCCCTGGCAAAACAGGCTCACTCACAGTAACCGGCTCCCCCTCCTGCCTCACGTGGCTCTCAGGAAGCCCTCCTGCACCTCCTTAGTTACTGGAGTGTTTTGTTCCCAGCAGGCTGGGCCCAGTCAATGACAACCACTTAGGGCATTATTACCCCTCCCAGGGGGATTTGTATTTTAAGAACACCTAGAAGACCCAAAGGAAGAGCGCTCTACAGTGGGTTCTAAGCGAGGTGGAGGGGGAGGACATTCTAGCCAGCCGCCCCGCAGCACCCTCGGTCATCCACTGCCACGAGAGCTGGCCTGAAGCACCTGCGTGTGGTGTCAGGTGGTGCAGCCAGGGGGTTACAGCCCAGTCTGCCTTTCTTGCTGTGAGAAGCAGGACATGCCATCCTCTCGGGGGCTGTCTCCCCCTCTGAAAAGTGGCGAGGATAGCAGAGTTATGGGGGTACCTGAGAGAACAGAAGTGCAGGGCTGGGCATGGGGGGAGCCTCCGGAGAGCTTTGTTGTTCCCTTGTTCCCGCTGCTTTTCAAAAGCAAAGGCCCATGGAGTTTGTGGCTCCCAGGCTGCTCCTGAACTCTGGTCCTGGGAGGGGGGCGGCGGTGCAGAGGGGCAGCTTTGTTTGTGGCTCCTGAGCACCCCCTCCCCTTCCCCCAACGCGCCGTCCCTCCCTCACTCCAAGCCAAAGTCCCAGGGAAATCTTGGCCAGGAGACTTCTCAAGCTGGTGATAAGGTCTGGCCAGAGGAAAGCTCTTAGCAACCCAGGCTCCCAACTCAGCGGCCCTTCTCATGGTTTCAGAGAAACAAAGGAGGGAAAGATTGCCGGCAGCCCAGTGTGCCAGGACGGCCAGTTTCCAGGAGGGAGAGTCGGGGGCCACGGGCCACTGTGGAGGCCGGGGGCAGCCAGACACATAGGGCACACACTGCCAGGCCTGGGCAGCCGCAGCCTGGTTGAACAGAAAGGGCTCCGAAGTTGCCCCCTCTGCCTCTGTCACTGCCACAAGCAGGCCTCTGGTTAGGGCCCTCCTAGCTGGTCACTTGGGGAGCCAAGTCTCTCCAACCAGGTGCCCCCTCCCATCTAGGTTAAGTTCTCAAAGCCTCCTTTCTGGAACTTTCTCCCACTCCCCACTTTCTTATCAGTCCTTGGCCTGCCAACATTAGGCAACTACTAGAAGCCTAGAAAAAAACATAGAATTGAAAAACTAACCTGAATTTGCCAGTAACCTGGGGGAGCCCCACTCCCCACTCAGCCACGTCTTCCTATGCCTCCTTGGGAAAACTTTCTGGGGCTTCAATTTTCTCTTCTGCAAAATGAGGGTGTCTACTGTACATCTTTAGAGTCCCTTCTGGCTCTAGCAGTCCACAGATCTTAATAATAGAGATTTTGCCCAAGCAGCAACAGGGAATGTTTTAGTCTTGCTCCAAATCCTGCCAAATCTTGTATGTCTATACCTGGTATTCCAAAAATCCACAACACTCTCACTGGCATGCATAACCCTTTGATGAGTGCTCTGAAAGGTACTAAAAATAATCAGACCTAATTTGCAGCTTCAGCAAGCTCAGAAGTTAGGGAGCCAAGGACCACGCTCTTAAGCTACTCAGCAGACAACATGGCACATTAGGCCTTTACCTGCTGGATGGTACCAGGGATCACGTGCTACAGGAGCTCCAAGGATTGAGAAGTTAATGTGGATCCAGACCCTGAAAAGGTCAGTGTAACAGGACAACGCAGGCCCTGAAACAGCCTCAATCCATAATAACTTGAGTTTGTTCCCAGATATTTTAATGACTAAGGCAGGAAGGCAGACTCACGGTCTCTAGAAGACAGATTTGTGATGATAAAGTTATTAGCTGGCCACTCAGGTACGCAGAAATCTTCCCCAGAATTTTAGATTTCTCAGAATCCCAAATTTCCCCGTGCATTTCTGCAAACTGGTCTTTCACTTGGAGATCAGCAGGGCAGGCATAACCTGCAGCGTCTTCAACAGTTAAATAAAAATCTCAGGAATTAAATCCCTCTGTCGCCTTCCACCAACACCTTTCTTTCCATCAGCCGTTCCATGTCCTGGAAATTCCACCAGATTCCAGATTATAAAACTGTTAGTTCTGAAATCAAACTCAAGGTGTTTAAATGATTTGCTGCAAATGCCTCAGGCTAGTAGAGGCTATTCCTTTCCATAAACCTAAGGGAAAAGCAGGCTTGAGCCCTGGGAGCACCGGGATGTATCTAGAGCAAAGATCAAGGTCATCTGACAGTGGGAACCTGGTCTCTCTGCCCAGGGACCCAGGTAGGACTGTGCTCTGGGACCCACCTTCCCTCGCCTTCCACAGGGAGCTCTGATCTACAGAGAGCCGGGATGAAACAAATCAAGGTTTGGATGCTTTATCTGGCTCACTTTTCAAACGAAAGCAGGACACCACATTTTTATAGCCAGATTATCTGTCCCAAGCATATTAAAACAGCCAAAATAGACAGAACAGGAAGAGAGAAAAGCAACTTTTCATCTGCACCAAACTAGCCTGACAGAGTAAAAACAGAGGCTGTTTGGAAGAGATGAACTTTTCTCTTCCACCCACAGAGTATGAATCAATTCTGAAATAAGGACTACAGCAGGGGAGAAGTGGGCTCACTATTGGAAGGAACTGCCTAAATCTGAGGGTGAGGAAGAGGAAAGGAGGGGCACAGATTAGACATCACAATAAACCGTCTCCTGCCATGACATCTACAAAGCGTCTTATTTACATCTTTCCATGTTCCTTGTATATTAGAGCACCCTACAGAGGTAGACTACTAACTCCATTTTCACAGAGGCTCAGAGACATCCAGGGACTAGCCCAAGGTCACACAGTAAGGAGCAGAGGCAAGAGCAAGGCGGGGGTCTTCTGCCTACAGGTCCCATGCTCTGGACCACGTTTCAGGGTCATTCCCACCAGCCTGACAAAGTGGCAAGACAGAAGGCCTGCGAGGCAGGCTGAGTCCCTGCCTGGCTGTGGGAACACTGTAAAAGTTACCTTCTTTCCTTCCCTGGGCCTCCATTTCTGCAACCATAGAAAGGGGGATAATAGCACACACTTCATAGGCTGTCATGAAGCTTACATGAATTAATACATATAAAAGATATTGTATATGCCTGGCATAAACTAGGCGCTCTGGAAGGGTTAGCTGCTTCTATTATTATTGTTGTTGTTATTGTTGTTATTATCTGTTGGTCCCTTGAAAGCAGGAACCTAGCACCTGGTGAAAGCCTGGGAACTGCCAACTAGTAAATTGGTAATTTTTTCTTTTTTGTTGAGAAGGAGTTTTGCTCTTGTTGCCCAGGCTGGAGTGCAATGGCACCATCTCAGCTCACCACAACCTGCGCCTCCCAGGTTCAAGTGGTTCTCCCGCCTCAGCCTCACGAGTAGCTGGGATTACAGGCATGCACTCGCCACCATGCCCAACTAATTTTTTGTATTTTTAGTAGAGATGGGGTTTCTCCAGGTTGGTCAGGCTAGTCTCAAACTCCCGATCTCAGGTGATCTGCCCGCCTTGGCCTCCCAAAGTGCTGGGATTACAGGCGTGAGCCACCGTGCCCAGCCAGTATTTATTAAACTAATCTAAATTAAAATTAGGAATCATTCTTATATTCCTAAGAAGTGTAGAGTGCTGTACAGGCAGAGGGCTGGTCCAGATGACCTCAGACATCTCCAGAGTTAAATACGGACCATGGAGGTGTCCCAGGAATTACCATGAGCACCAGCCGAGGGTGAGCCTCCACACACCACCACTCCGGGCAGCCAGAGCCTCCAGGGGTGGTAACATTTGTCTCATACAGGGGCCAATAAGTGTAAGCCTGTGGCATGAACACCATGTAAAACATCCACCTTCTCTGCGCTCAGGCAGAGAAGACACCAAACTGCAAGACCCTTAGGGTTTTTATTTGTTTTTTAGAGATGGGGGTCTCACTATGTTGCCCAGGCTGATCCTCCTGCCTCAGCCTCCTGTGTAGCTGAAACTACCAGTGTAAACTTTTAACACTTTAGAAAAAATGTGTGTGTGTGTGTGTGTGTGTGTCTGTGTGTCTGTGTGTATGTACATATCTCCCTATAGTTTAAAGACCAAGGCCCAATGTAGATAATAAGAAAGATTTAAAGACAAAAATGGTCATAACTGAGCCCACTAAAAATATAAGGTGGAAATTTTCCTGCCAGAGCAAAGTTTCCTTTTAGAAAAATAAATGACTTCTCCCTCTCACCTAAGAGCCAGAACGGCCTCTGCCCTCCTTACATAGCCCAAGGAGGCTCCGTGAGGCAGGCGGCTGGGCCACTGAACTTGGCACTTCCACAGCCACCTTGCCCGGGTCAGTTTTAGAAGCAGCCAGGGTCAGCCCACCCTCCCCATCACCAAGCAGCAGGCAGTGGGAAGGAAAGAGGCCAGAGTTCGGAGTTCCGGGTCTGGACCAGCTCCATCCTGCCTCACTGGGCCACCGTTTACAGGTGACTTGGCCTGTCTGTGCCTGTGTCCTTATCTGTACAGCGAGGATGACAAAAGTAACCTATGTCATGATGTCGCTCTGAGGATTAAATGAGTGGACGCTTGTACCATGCTCGCTTCAATGCCCAGCATGCAGGAAGCGAACATGGTCCGTGGCTTTCAACTCCGGACATTTGCCGATTCATGCCCAGCCTGTTGCTCCCTCCTCAGCTCCCCTCCTTCCACCTCCTACTCATCTTTCATGATGCAACTTAAAGTCACTTCCTGATCCCTGTGACGAGGTCAGGCCCCCTGCTGTTCCCAGAGTTCCCTGTACTGCCCATTTCAAAAGCCCCAGGACACTCGTTAATTTTCTGTCTTCCTGAGAATAACAGCTAACGCTAGATGCCAGGCATATGGTAAGTGCTTCACATGGATCAGCTCAGTCTTAATAACAATCCTTTTAAGTGCTACTGTCATCAGTCCCAATTAACGGATGGGGAAACAGATGTTCAGAGAGGTGAGGCAACTTGCCCAAGAATACACAGCAAGTAAATGATCACCCTGTGATCTGACTTCAAAGGCAGCCTTCCCAGCCAGTGGCACCCCAAATCATCAGGGGCTATCTCAGGAAAAGGCTGCTTCTGGTAAGGGCTGCAGGCCTGGACCACGGACCTGCATTCTCTGAACCACGCTAGCCTCGCGGAAATGGAGAAGGCGGTTCTGCCTCTGTCACACCTTCTTCTGCGCTGGGCTGAATGCCCTACCCAAGCAGCCCAATCCGATGTCAAACACCATGTATAGGACACCCTCCTCCCCCAGCACCCTTCCCCGAATTATTCACAAGATTCCCAGCTCCAGTAAAGACCAAAGGCAGATCTAAGCAGGACACAGCCATGGCGTCACCCTCAAGGCAACCAGCCTTTGTCCTGCCCATCCTCAGTGGCAGGGCCACAGACACAGCAGACCATAGCCCACTGCATTGTAGGTGGGGGGCTGGGAGGGAGTGGAAGCAGAGTAGGATCATGCTCCGGGACCAGAGGCCTGGAAGTGAGATGAACGTGTTCTCTGGAGTCAGACAGCCCAGGTACAAATCCCTGCTCCCCACCCATTCAACCTGTGACCTTGAGAAATTCACCTACTCTCACTAAGCCTCACTCTCCTCCTCTGGAAAATGGGATGCATAATAGAATCTCCCCCATGGTTGTACAGAGTAAATGCGATCACGCGTGCCCAATGCCTGCTTAATAACTGTTATTATCGTGATGATGGTGATTAATCTTCACGGTTGTGGCCCATTATGTGATCGGATTGAAACGGTTCTGGCTCAAAGCCAGAAGATCTGGGCGTGCATCCCGCCTCTGACCCACAATGGCTCTGGGACCAGGGTGTGGGCATCTCTCCACTCAGACACTCTGTTTATCCATCCCGAAATAGAGGGGACCCTCCCCACCACAGGAGAGCTGATGGGACTCAGGGCAGTCACCCACGTATGTATTCTGTAAGAAGGACAGCCTGAGTGATCCTGGGAGCCTCCCATCGCTATGTTAATTAATTGGAAGGAGAGTGCCAGCCAGAAACCAATTATAAAGTCCCTCTAGGGGCCTCTGCAGGGGCAAAAAAGGAGGGATGAGGAAGGGCGGTGGTGGCTTCTCCCCCATTCCCCACCCCCACCCCACTTGTGTCTCCTTAGCAGCTGGTCCTGCACTCCAGGCCCACAAAGGAGACGCTCATTCTAAACAGCTTCTTTTCATGTGGAAGCCACTAGATTTGCATCTGTCCTTTCCTGGCAGTGCCTGCCCCAGGCCAGCTGCTCCAAGCTCACCAGGCTGCAGGATGCTCCAGGCCCCTGGTCCTGAGCCTGCAGGGCCTACAGGAAAAGGAATGGGAACCCAACGAGGCTGATCAGGAAAAGAGGGAAGGAGACAGGGCTGGGCACAGAGGGAATTTGCTCACGTTCTCATCTCCTGGACCTCAGATAAGCTCTGTGGCCAGACGTATTCAAATCAGAATCAGGGCTGCCCAGCTGCCAGGAGCCGAGGCTCCACCAGCACCGGGCCTGGCCGAGGCTGTGTCTGCTCCAGCTAGCTGGCCTGGGAGAGAAGTGGAAAAACTTACCCCATCCTTGAGATGCCAGGGCCTAATGCCGCCAGGACGTTGGTCCAGACAGTGTCCACACTCCCAACCAGCCAAACTCAAGTGTGTGCCAACCTCACAGGGCTAGCCAGGGTGGGGTGATTCTGGGGGCCCTGGGGAGCCTCACATCCCAGCTTCCTCTAAGAGCTGCCACAGGTGTCAAGGTGGCAATGCCTGGGGGGAGGGGAACACGGCCTCTGGGGACAGTAAGGAAAAAAGCACCTGACAGAGCTTTTCTGGGGAGTGAGCTTCATGGCCCAGCAGGAGAGGCAGTAAGGAAGGAAAGAGCCTGCATTTATTGGGCACTTACAGTACGCAGGTAAGACAGACCTCTCCTGGCCTGTGCCCACCAGACCTTGAGACTCCAAACTCAGGGCCCTGGCCTTTCCATGTTCTTCTCCTCTAAGGTCCTGGATCCCAGGGACTGTGGGTGATGTGTCTGTGTTCCTAAGGTCTCACACGGGGCCTGGCCCAGAGTAGGTGCTCAGAGGGAGCTGGCTAAAGGAACGAATGACTGCTAGACGCACACCTCCTAGCACGAGAATGCTGGCTATCTGGAAGAAGGCCTGGAAGGGAGAGGAGGCAGAAAGGGTGTGTGGGCAGAACAGGCAGAGCACCCACCCACTCGCAAGTGTCTGGGAGCTGGATCTGTGCTGGTAGCCCCGCTTCCTCTTCACCAAGGCCCCCTGAGGTGCTGGCTCTCTCACTTCCTCTCCCAGGGAGATCCATCCAGACAGGAATGAGGTACTGGGATGTAGAATGTCTGGAGGTTCAGATATCTCCTGGGTACCTAGATTCTGCGCCAGGGAACTGGAGGCAGAGGGGCCTTGCAATCCCCCTCACCATCTGACTGGAGGTAGAGCAAGGCTCCTCTGGACTTTGCTCCCCTGCCCCACATCCTGTCCCTCCTCCCATATCCACAATGCTTTTTCCATCTAGCGTGTCCAGCAGAGGGAAATCCAGGCCCCAGCAGGACAGGCAGGGGGCGAGGCAGTGGGGTAACTGGAGTGGGGCCAAAACATCTGTGCCTGCTCAGGCTGTCCCAGGACCCCTTTCCAGGGCAGCCAGATGGAAAGAGTGCTGCCCACGAATCAGGAGGACCCAGTGCCAGCTCCTCCATCCTCACACTTGCTGAATGACTTTGGGCAAGTCACAGCTTCTGCTTCCAGGGTCTCCGTGTCCTCATGTCTCAAGGGAAAGGGTTGGGTGATCTGATTGCTCCAAAATCTCATTCTCCTACGGGTGACTCTGTAGGGGCCCTAGAGAAGCATGATCTTTGCAAAGGCGGGCCTGCTGTCACCTGGGCAGAATAACATCATCCTCAGTCCTTTCACATTCAGTAGGAACCACTGGCTCCTATCAGTAGGCTGTGCGCTGCGGGGGCTGGGGCAGGAGCGAGAAGGCTGCCCACAGAAACCGGGGCCAGGGCACCGCTGAACGTGGTGCTCATGGACCTGCAATCGTCTGCTTAGCAGGGGGAAGGATGTTGACATCCAAGGTCTTCTCTTTTCCCACACTCCTTCCCCTAAGGCCTTCTGAGGTGCAGCAGGCCATTCTGCTGCTCAGGGTACCTGGACCGCTGACCCCCTGAGCCAGGCTCAGGAAACTAAAAAGAATTCAGCTCACTAGCATCTAACTCAACAAGGCACACCTGCAAACTGGGGAGCCTGGTCACTATACGCCGCCTCCTCCCTTACCTAGAAGGCCTACCTCTGGTCACATCACAGCCAGCAGCCACTCAAAAGCACCTCTGAGCAGTACAAAGCAGGTTGAAAAGGCCTACACTTCAGCTCCCAGGTTTCCTTATAACCCATTAACTTGTACTTTACACACAACTCTATTAATGTACTTTGTCCTCTGCTTTTCCAGGTGATAGCAATGTAGAAACAGGTATTTAGAAGTGGAGACGCACTGCTAGTCTGGTCCATGACCGAGATGGAACAGAAAGAGAAAAGCATACAAAGCAGTCAGAAGAACTTGAAACGTAAAATCAGCTGGAGCTACTTGTCTCGGGGAAAGCAGCCTTGGCTCTCTTGCCCCGAACTGCCCTAGGAAGCACGTTGGACTAAGATTGAGAGGAGGCAACGCCTTGACCTCCTGGGCGTGTTGACGGCTCTGCATCAGAGCCTTCCCTCTGCTCTTCCTTCCCCTTTTCTGCCTTTCTTCTCTTTCTCATCCCATAAAGAAATTAAGGTAGCCTACTAAATTATACACAATAAAATAAGAGTTTAAAACATAACCAGGAGCCGGGTGTCGTGGCTCATGCCTGTAATCCCAGCACTTTGGGAGGCCAAGGCAGGCGGATCACCTGAGGTCGGGAGTTCGAGACCAGCCTGAGCAACATAGAGAAACCCCGTCTCTAGTAAAAATACAAAATTAGCCGGGCACGGTGGTGCATGCCTGTAATCCCAGCTATTCAGGAGACTGAGACAGAAGAATCGCTTGAACCCGGGAGGCAGAGGTTTCAGTGAGCCAAGATTGCACCACTGCAGTCCAGCCTGGGCAACAAGAGCAAAACTCCATCTTAAAACAAACAAACAAACACACAAACAAACATAACCAGGTAACCAGGAGAAATACCATGGGGCTAGAAGGTCTCCAGGGCTCTGTGTTGTTAAGGCTAGTTAGGGCAGGAGTCCTTTAGAAACCCACGGGCTTGCCTGCAGCTTCAGCAGCTGTGCCTCACAATTAAGAGGGGAAGGGAACCTATGAAAGAGAGGCGGAAAACGGAAAACAGGCTCACCTCCTCTACCGAAGTTCTACTGAAGATGTAGCAACTCCCCATCTGGTTTCCTATTCTCCACTTGCCAGGCCTCTCTGAGCTCCTGCAGTCCACACTAACCCTGGCCCAGAGGACTCTGCCCTCAGGGGACCTGACACAGGGGCTAAGGCATTCGTCCAAGGGGCAGGAAGCTGGGACCCACCCATGACCCTCTGCCTGGAGAAGAGGCAGCAGAGAAGGCTGGAGCCCGAGCCATTGCCCTGGGAGCTCACTCAAACCTATTCCCTCCCCTACCTACCGCTCCCAGTGTGTCAGCAGTGATCCTACCTCCCACACTGTCTTTAGGGTTCTCCTTCATATCTGTCTTGTAAACAGACCGCCCCCCAGAGAACAAAGAGTCTCCCGATCTCCATCAAAGGTGGCTTTCTTGCCAGAACTGAAGCTGCACCGAGGCTCAGCCGAAGAGGCCCTAGAGATCATTGGAACCAAGTCCCACATTTGACAGATGGAAAACCAGAGGCCCAAGGATGGAAGTGACTGACTGGTCCAAGGTCACACAGCCTGTTGGTGGCTGAGTTAGGACTAGAGGCCAGGCCTTTGGACTTCCAGAGCATGGTTGCTTTCCCTATGGTACTGGAGGGGCCACTACCAGCAGGCTTGTAGACAGCAAGTCAGTCCCCAGGGCCTCTCCTGCATCCCCCCTGCTCCCCGTTTCCCACAGGGACACGCCGGTCTGTGAAGGGCCAGCAAGGGGAGAGAAGATAGGGTTAAGGTGGGGATTTTATTTAATCCTCTGAGCTGGCTTAAGCCAGAGCCACATTGGTTAGAGCAGGAGGAGAGTGACACGGAGGGGTTTGTTGGAGGCTGGGTATGGGGGTGGGGGAGTGTTGAATAATCACTGGATACCAAGAAGCTAGGCCTCCCACTGGGCTGAACAGGTGAGCACCCATTTTTGTGGACTCCCTGTCGAATCCCTGCTTCAATGGTCAGACCTCCAGGCAGTGCTCCTGTACCAAGGAAGTCCTCCAGAAGCCAGGATGCCCAAGAGTGCAGAGCAGTGCAAAGATCACTGGCCATAGGTTGAGACAGACCTGAGGGCACACACCCCAGCTCTGCCACATACATGCTGTGTGACCTCAGGCAAGTCATTTCACCTCCCTGAGCCTCAGCTCCTTCCGCTGCTAAAGAGAACTGAACACACCTTCCTCACAGGACTCCGGGGAAGGAAGGCTGCAGGAGTTCATGTACATAAAGAGACACAGGGGAGGCGCCATTATTAAAACCTCATACCCTTTATTTCTCTAGCCGGGCCCATCCGTTACTCCTGTCTCAGCCTGCTTGCATCTTTGACATGAACAACCTTAATGATAATAATCCATCCCAGCTGAATAGCATTTGTATCATTTCAAAACACTAAGCACCCTACCCCCATGGGTCACAACAGCCCTGCCAGAAGTAGCCAGAGCTGAGGAAGCCCCTGCACCCTCAAGTTCATCTTCTCACAATGCTCCCAAGTCCCAGAACCAGGGCCAATGGCAAAGTCTGGAGTTGGGCCCAAGAATCCTCACAAATATGTGGTCTTGGGGCAGATCTCATGGGGGCATGGGAAGGCCCTGACTTACCAGAAGGGGCCAGAACCACCCCACCTCCATCACTTGCACCCCAACCCTCCATCTGGCCCCTCTGCTGTGACCACAGGCAGTCCCACTTTGGCCTCCAGCTCCCCAGTTCTGAGACCCAGCTGGGCAGCTGGAATGGGTGGAGTCTGGCCCTTGCATGGACAGCCAAACGCAAGGCCGAGCCCAAGGCCACCGCCAGACTGTGAGCTCAGTACCCAGACAGATCCCTCTGAAGAGTGTGGGTTCACACCCTTGATTTTATTGGTTCTTCAACAGCCTGTCACCACCCCGGACTCATATTATCACCATCACAGCATACAAGAAGAAACTGAGACCCAAAGTGGACAGAGGTCATCCAGGGGATTTGAGATAAAGCTGGGGACTGAACTCAGGTCTCCCTGGTCCCTTGACCCTGACACTTTCCAATGTCCCATGATCTTTCTTTCCTCTTAACTCCTTCCTCCCTACAACTGGGAAGTCCCTAAAGTCTCTCCAATAAACGTGGGCCCCCATGACAAGGCTCAACAATCGTCCTGCAATATGGGGTCTGTCAAGATGCCCACCTTTGCTTCCCCTGTCACATTCCCTCCCCACGTCTTTAAGCCAACCACCTGGACCTGCCCTGTCTCTGGTAGCGGCTCCCGGGACTGGGCAGCGTCTTCCGCACAGAGTGGCTTTGGAGTGGTGCCAGCGCTCCCGGCATGGGCGGCGCAGCCCGGCAGGTGGGTGGGGTGGGGTTTCCCGTCCGCGGGCCTCCTCGGGGCAGCAGGGCCATCCCCACACCCACCGCTCAGCGCCAGCCCCTGCCAGCGACGCTCCCCGCCGCGCGCTCCGCGGACGGACACCGCGCGCCGCCCAGCCCAGCTCTGCAGGGGTTAAAAATGCAGCAGCCCAAACAAGGGTTAAAAATGCAGTCTCGGGGTTGGGCCGGGCGCGGAGGGCTGTTGGCCAAACCGCCGGGGCTGCCAGAGCGGCATCCTCCCGTGGCCGCCTCAGTCCTTGCGGGCCGGAGAGACTCGGGCGGCTGAGGGAGCAAGAGCGGCGCGCGCCGCACTTCCCGGCACCCGCGCCCCCTCCCCACACCCACACCCCCGCGCCCCCCGCAGCCCTGCCCGGGGGCTGCAGGCGCCGGCGGGTCCCGGGCGCGGCGGGCGAGCGGCGCTTACCTTTGTGACAGTCATGCAGAAACTCCGCGGCGGAGCGGGGGCGCAGCGCGGCGTGCGGGGGCGGCGGCCCGGGCGGCGGCGGGAAGAGGGTCCGGCAGCTCCCGGCGCGCTCTGCGCGCCCCGCCGGCGGCTCGGCCGAGCCTGGGGGCTGCGCTCCGGACGGCAGCGCGCTGGGACCGCTCGTCGCTGATGTCAGCCCCGACTGTGCATTTATAATAGATGAGCCTCCTTCGCCGCAGGAAGGCGAGGCAGGAAGAAAGGGAGAGAGGGAGAGGGCCCGGGCTGGGGGGCGGGGGGAGGAAGAGGGGCCGGGAACTCGCTACAAAGGAGGAGGCGGAGGGAGGAGGAGGAGGAAGCGCAGCCCGCCCGCGGCCGTGCCCCGCGCCTCCCGCTGCATCGCCGGCCGCCGGGCACCGCCGCTCCCGGAGCCGGGACGGGCGCCCGGGCCCGCGGCCTTAACCCCTTCGGGCCTGCGGACGCCACGCAGCTGGGCGAGGCTGGCTCCCGGCACCTGCCGGCTGGGGTCGCGGGCGGCGCCCCTGGCTCTCGGGTGCCCCGCTGGCCCGGGGACGCTGGTGAAGTCACAGGCTGGACGGCCGAGGCGCCGAGCGGGCAGAGAAGGCGGCCAGGCTCGCCCCCTGGAGGCTCGCAAAGTCGGCCCGTGGGCCGTGAGTGTGGCGGGCGGGCTGGGAGGGGCGTGGCAGCCGCAAGCCCGGGAGCCCTGCCCGCACCCCAGCCTCGCGCTGGCCCCGGGCACAGGGTGGCCGGACGGATTTGTGTAAGCGCGCCTTCCAGTCTAGTTCCCTCCGCGGTGACTTGCCCGAAGGCCGCCTTAGTCGGTTTTACAGAGGAGGAAACTGACGACCAGAGGGGGATGGACGTGGGAAGTGACTTGGACCAGAGCACAGGACCTACGGGCCCGAGTCGTTCCTTCCGCTCTTTCCACTTCGCCGCCAGATCCCTAAGGAACCTCTTGTTATAGAAGCTGCCCTGCCCTAGGACTGTCTACACTACCACTGAGTGCCGCTCTACTCCTGGAGGCACAACACACGTGTGTCCTGTGTGTGGATCCAATCCTGACTCGGGGCACACTGTGACCTGGAGCTGCTGCGGGGATTTTAGGGACAATCACCTGAAGGTGACCTCGCCGGTCTTGAGAAGAGTCTCCCTCCCAAGTACCTGGGGACAACCGGTTTCCCCAGATACAGAACCGCGGAGAGGGTGAAGGGGAGATGTTGGCAGAGGTGGAGACAGAGGGGTCCACCAGGCACGACAGCCTGGCAAGTCCAGAAGAGCTGGCTTCCTGCTCCACGGTAATTACCAGTGCAATTCACCAGGACAGCGATGGAAACGTCATATGTGTGCACCTGCTCGGTGAAAAGTGCTGGGGGAACTGAGAGGAGATGGGATGCCTACCTTCCAGGAGACCAGTGTTTAGATTGGAGCAATAATAATAGAGTCACCAGCCTCCAGGAAGTGCTTTGTGGGTCCTCATGCTATTTTAACTACATTTTCTTGGGAACCATAAATGCATCAGTGTGAGAAAGAATTACTGTCCCCACTTTGCCAGTGAGTAAACACATTTAGAGAAGGGAGGGGACCCGCCCAAGAGCGCACAAGTGTCACAGCGAGGACTTGAATGAAAGTCTACTTAAATCAAGGCTCAGCATTGTGCTTTGAATCTGTGAACTCCAGGGTCCATTCCTACGTGCTGGCTTATTTGAGTTTCACAGATGTCTTAGGATGCAGGTAGGCAACTATTCATTCCCCAGAGGAGTTCCAGGGACTTACTAAATCTCTTGGGTAGCAGATGTGCCGCAGACCTCGGGCATCTCTGTGCCAAACCCTTCCTAAGGCATATTCCCACGGCGCTTGTGTGCCAGGAATGCTCTCTTATTCTGCACTAACCCAATTGCACCCCACCTCTCAGGGCTCCACCTCCTTGTCGCCTTTTCTGACAACACGGGGCCCAATGACTCTCCCTGTTGCATTTAGTTCTGGTCTCATTTTCAAGAGCCTCTGAGCACAGGGTCATGCCTTCTCTCACTGTATACCCCTGGGCACATAGTAGGAGCTTAGCAAATAATGCCACCAAGAACACATCAAGTAAAATACACCTTTAACCTGAAGCAGAGGAAATTTAGATTAGGCCCACGAAAGCATTTCCTACCAGCCAGCTGTCCAGCATGGGAAGAGGTCAGAGTGCCTGTCTCAGTTGTCTTGGGCAGGTCAGCCTCTCGCCAGGAGGATGGAACTCAAGACCTTTCCAGGGCCCTTCCAGCTCTAGGACCCCATCCGAAGCCTTTAAAGGGCAGTTCAAGGACATCAGTCACCCTGCGCCCATTGACTTGTCTGTCCACTTTTACATCTCACAGAGATTTCAAATCCCAGATTGTCATCCTGAGCTACCCAGCATGCCTCTTGGCACCTTTCCCACCATCCGCCGTTGTTGTGAGCTCTGGGAATGAGACAAGTACTTAATATCAGCTTGAGCCAAATGTAATTAGGAACATCAATCTGCTGCCCCCAACCCATGCGACATTCTCCAAAGGCAGAAGGGAAATGTTTCTGATCCCTCCTGTGCTGCTGGCTCACCTCCTCTGTCAGAAGGGAGGTCTCAAAGAGCAAGAGCGGGTTCAGACAATGCCATATCCCTCGTGCCCAGTCAAGGCCTCTGCCTGTAGGAGATACTGAGAAATACATGCATTTTCTATGGTGTGACTGTTAACACCACACTACTCATCCTGGGTCTCCAGTAACATAGCCCGTCTTAGTGTGGGTTCCCCACAAAGCAGAGCTGAGAGAGGCATTGGATGCAGGTGAGTTAACTGGAAGGTGATCTCAAGAGTGGAAGAGTGGGGAAGCAGGGGTGTGGAACATGACTACACCAGTATAGAGGTGTATTCTCAGGGTCACTGCAGGAGGCATCCAGGGGAGGGAGGCTCAGTTCCCCAGACACCCCTGGACCAGATACAGAATTGCGAGTGGAGTCGTATGGGTGGGGTGTTTATCCACACTCCTCTTCCCCATTGTTTCAGGGCTGCCCCAAGGGCATTACCCCCTTGTGCTTCAAGACTGTGCTTTTGGTAGAGCAGGGAAGGCCCCTCAGCGTCAGAGAATGTCCTGGGGCAGAAAGTGAAAAGTCCCTGGTTCTTATGGAGGTGGGATGCTGTCAGCTCAAGTCTGGGCTCTCTAAGATGCGCTGAGCTACAGGTGAGATCAGAGGTGGGCTAGCCTGCAGGCATACGGCACACAGTCGGGGGTGAGTAAGAGTTTGCAGTACTAGCTCTGGTCTTTCCTAGACACTTTCATGCCTCAGGACTTTAGACCATGCTCTTTCCTGAAAGAAGGCCCTAGCCCTCTTTCTCAGCATGGCGAATTCCTATTCATCTTTCAAGACCCAACTCAAGGGTCAGCTCTGCATATAGCTCTCCTGGCGCTATGCCCATGATGGCCTGATTCACCCTGTATTATAATCATAATGAAATATATTTGCTACTCTCTCTTTATGGGCTTTAACCATGTGTTTGTTCTCTCTTTTCAAATCACAAGTGTAACATACAGGAGATGCTGGATCACTGCCTCGCTGATCAATGACGCTCTGAGGGACACCTTTGCCTTCAACCTTAATAACCCCGATTCAAGTCCAGGTCACTATAGCAAGGTATGAGGGCCTCTCGGTGTGAGGCTCTGCCCTGTCTCATGTGCTTCTTTGCCCAGCATTTGCCCAGGCCCTGTACTGAGTGCTGCTCTACAGAGTGAGGAGGGCTTGGGCCTTGCCCACCAGAAGCTTGCGCTCTTAGGAAAGACTCACAGATGTAGGCACCCATCCCAGACCATGGGTGAGTGGGTGCTGCATTGCAGCAGGGCCACAGGGAGATTCCCAAAGCTGTGGAGCCCCTAAGAGGGGGATGCTCCTCCAGCCCTTGCTGCCTGCCTTGTTCATGCCACCCAAGGCAGCGTGCCCACATGCTGGCCCTCTCGGAGCTTCCAAGCCCTGCAGATCTCACTGTCCCTGCAGCTCTCGAGTTCTCTCCCTCCTCTCTGTCTGCATGGGGACTGCCCTAGCTCAGCATTGTCCCTTGCTGGGCTACTTGGACTTGTCTTCTTGCCGACACTCTTGTGCCACTCAGTCCATTCTGCCCCAGCAGCTCATGCACACACAGATCTGGCTGCTTGAACCCCATCGGGGTTCCCTGCTGTCTGCAGCATGAAGCCCAACAGGGTCCTCCAAAACCTGCCCCCATTGCCTGCATCTCCAGGCTTCCCGTCTCTCCATAACCTGGTCCTTCTCTCTCCCTCAGCACCTAGATAACTCTTCTTCAGCCTTTCTTTAGGTGTCACCTCCTCCAGAAGCCTTCCTAGATTGCGACTGGAATGGTCTAGGTACCCAGCCTCTGTGCTGCTTTCCACAACTCCCTGAGCCTTGTTCTCTCTGCTTCTGTGTGTAGTTTTAATGCTTTCTGTTTGTGTATTTGACGAGCTCCTGGAGAATGAAGCATCCCTGGCTTGAGGAGGGGGACTGGCTCTTTTCTTAGTAATTCCAGCACATAGTGCTGTGCTCAGTCAGCTTCAGGTCTTTCCTGCCTGTGTGCAGGTCTCCCATGTCTCCCTTTCTGTCTGTCTGTCCCAGCCACTGTCCCCCACCACATGCCTCGTCTCCCACTCTGCCCTGCTTCTCTGCCGCATTCACCTTTCCATGCTTCTCACCTCCCTGGCCGTGCCTTCCCCACACTTCCTCAGGGATAACCCGGCCTGCTTTCCCTTCCTGCCCCCTGCCCACTGCACCCTGCCCTGCTCTCCGGCCTGGCAGAGGCACTCCTCTCCGCTGCTCTCCCGTTGACCTTCATGGTTTCACTCTTCCTGCTGCCTCTCCTCCAGCGCTGCCCCCACCAGATCCGCTGACTTCCGCCCTCCTGCCCTTATCTCTCTGCGCGTGTGTCTCCATCTCCCTGTCTCTGTGGACATCTCTCTCTTTGTCCCACTCTTAGTATCTTTCTCTCTCTGTCCCTATTGTGCTTTCTCCGTGACCTCTGTACAATTCGCATATGCTGACTTTGGCATGCAGGGGGGCTGGGGCGGGTGGGGGCTCTGCCCTGGGGTGTCCTTTTACCCCACCTCTGAGGGGTGATGCCTGAGGAGCCACCTGAATGCAGGCTGGTCTGGGCTGCATCCTTGGCTGGGGGGCCCTCACCTGAGCAGCCGCCTCTTGGTCCTAACCCCCTCTGCAAGTGTGTGTGAGTGTGTGTCTGAATATGAGGGTGAGTGTGTGGGACTGTGTGTATCTGTACGTGTATGCACTTGTGTGCAATATGTGGAAATGAACTAGGAAGAAGGAGCTGCAGGCCTGGGCGCGGTGAGGGGACCCCAGGACAGCCCCCTCCCAGAGGGTTGTTCCCCTAGCTCTCCTGGAGCCATGATGGCAGAGAGGCCCAGTCCCTTGGATAGAGCCACCTGGGACTCGGGAACCAGATTTCCAGCCTCTAGGTCATTTTGGATCTTTATTTTGATAACACCTAGTCAACAGTTCTCAAAGTGTGTGCCCCAAACCAGCCTCAGTTTCACCTGGGAGCTTTTCAAAAATGCTGGCAAGGTGCAGTGTCTCATGCCTATTTTGGGAGGCTGAGGTGGGCAGATCACCTGAGGTTGAGAGTTCAAGACCAGCCTGGCCAACATGGAGAAACCCCATCTCTACTAAAAATACAAAGTTAGCCAGGCGTGGTGGCACATGCCTGTAATCCAGCTACTCAGGAGGCTGAGGCAGAAGAACCGCTTGAACCCGGGAGGCAGAGGTTGCAGTGAGCCGAGATCACGCCATTGCACTCCAGCCTGGACAACGAAAGGGAAACTCAGTCTCAAAAAACTAAATGCAAATTCTGGGGCCCCACAGCAGGCCTATTGATTAGGAAACCCTGGGGTTGGGGGGCGGTGAGCAGCAGAGAGGTATTCTGACACTCCTCCCCCAGTCTGAGAACCACTGATTTACATCATAAGGTGTGAATGCCCTGTCAGATAAATCATGCAAAACAGAGGTGAAGGAGTTGTTTTCACCTTCCATCTCTCAGGCAACATAGCTGAACAGCATTGTCGAATTTTCAATCTGAGTCAGAGGCTTTTTAGATCTTTCCACGGAAGACAAGAAGGTTACAAGCGTGGCAGGGAGCAAAAGCAAGGCAAGGGGCAGGTAAAAACAGCTCCAGCAAGGGACAGTAGCATTGACTTTTCATGCTTTGGTATAAAATCCTCTGCAGAATTAGCGGCTCCTGGGACCATCCTGGTGTCCCGAACTCTTCCCTCCAAGGCTGAACCTACAGCTGCCCTGACAGGAAGGGCAAGTCCCTGATTGCCTCCTGGAAGAGCTGCTCCTCAATGTTGACAGCAAGGATGGGGCCTCCAGGATCGAGAGGAAGGTCTTGGAGATCCACTGACAGCCCGCAGCCCCTTCCCAGATGCCCCTGGGCCAGACCAGTCCTGGGCAGTGCCCCCCAGGTCCTGCTTATTCCTGTCCCTCTGTGTCTGGTCCCCTCAGGAGTTCTCTCCTCCAGGGATCAGCAGAGCGCCTTCTCATTGCATTGGGGACCCCCAGCCCCACGACCACCCCATCACATCATTTTATTACCTGCACTGAACCTCCTTGGGGCTGAATACCTCCAGGCACTGCCACTGCTGCATTTCAGTCCCTTATGTTTGTAAAGAGCAGGCTTTGGTTGCCAAGGTCTCTTCTCCATCAAAGATGTTCCAAACTCCTGTTCCCAAGAGTAAGGCTTATCTCCCGGGTTACTGGTTACAGCTGTGTTCAGCTTGTTCAGGGTCTTGGGCAAATGTTTCCTGTGTGCGGACATGCTGCCTCCTCGCAGGCAAGCTCAGGTTCTTGAGCTGCTGTAAGGCAGACTGCGACAAGATGAGTATGTGTGTGTGTTGCTCGTGATGCCGTGTTTGGTAGCTTTGCGAGCTACCAAATCAATGCCAAGGGAGGCCATCCCTGGGCCTCCAGAACCCTGTGTCCTGCTGAGTTCGCCCCAAGGGTGCCTGGATGTACAGGCTCCCTCCCCACCCGGGATGACTTTTTGTCTCCAAATTCCAGGCCAGGGAAGGGAAGTCAGGAGCATGGAGCTTTATTTGCTGCTTAACCACAGAGGACACCTGTGGAGCAGGAATGGGGCAGAGCCAGGGGAGGGGGCAGGCAGCAGCCCAGGGAAGCAAAGCATCTGGGACGCTGAAGAGTCCGCTGGATACCCTGACTCCCAGTAGGCATGACCCGAGGACGGAGGGGAGGGGAGGAACCAGCATTCCTGCAGGCACCTCTCATTTGGTACCCACAGGCTCAGAGACCCGATTTTAAGTAGGAGTTCCTTCAGAGAGGATATCTTGGGTGGTGATCGAGAAGATAAGGCTTTAGAACCAGCCAGCCTGAGTCCAAATCCTGCCTCTCCTCTCTCTAGCTGTGCAGACTTGATTGAATTACTTAACCTCCCTGGGCCCGCTTCCTCTCCTATCAAATGGGGATAATGATGGCAGATACCTCACGGGGGAAGATCTGTCCATAGCCTGGTACAGGAACTGGCACAGAGTAAAGACTCAAAACACATCAGCTGCATCTCCGCTGTCAAACAGGGTTTCTAATAGGACCCTACCATGTGATGAGAGTTAAATGAGCAAAATACATGGAAAGTGCTTAGAAAGGGTCCTGGCATAGAGAAAGTGCTGATGGTTTTTATTGTTGTGAACATCCTCCTTCTCCCCACCCTCCTCCTCATCCAGGCAGTGCACTCAGGCGCCGGGAAGGGGACTGCTTGACTTCAGTGTGCAAAATGCAAAGATGGCATTGTCAGCTGCCTCCCCACAGAGGTGGAGGAAAGACGGGGCTGCAGGAATTCGTTAGCACCAATTAACACCCCGAGGCTCCCTTCTGCTCTCACCCTGGTCTGCTTCCCTGCTGGCTGGGGGCCTGGAACCACATGGCAGAGGAAGCAGCCAGGCCCAGGGGAGAGGGGGAAATTGTGGAACCATCAGCAAAGGCTGAGGTGCTTCAGCCGAGTCCAAGCAGGTATTATTTCTATCTGGAATGGAAGGCTCCAGAAAGGAGTGAGAGGCATGAGCTTGGGGCAGGCCTGGCTAGAGATAAATACCTCTCCCAGCCAGTGGCATCTGATATGTGCAGTGGGGGTCATCCCGTCCACTACACAACAAATGTACTTTCAGTCAGAATCTGGCAATAAAAGAAATAAAACAAATATTGGAAAAGAAATGCAGACAGAGAAAATGTTTTGTTGAGCTTTATAAATACATACATATTTCTTTTTATCTAAAAAAAATTTATTGGCATGCGCATGAATATACACGCTTGTTCCTTAACCACAGAGGAGGCCTGTGGAGCAGGAATGGGTCAGAATCAGGGGACGGAGCAGGCAACATGTATCCACATGAATACACACACACACACACACACACACACGTACTCATGTACATGCCAATAAAACATATATTCATATGCATGCCAATAAAATTTTTTAAATAAAAATGAAAAGAAGGGAAATAGTAATGGATTAGTACTTTCTAATTAGTGTTTTTCAAAACAGGAGAAAATGTATATCAGTATATTCATCTGTCACAGTAGCAATTAAAAACATCACAGCTTGTGCAAATCCGTGAATGACAACATAAAATTAATCTCCTTAAATTCATGTTCAATACACAGCAAAGTGGTATTTGTCCATCTATCTTTGCTTATAATTAAAGAACACTTTTTAATAAATGGTTACTTTGAAAAGTTGCTTTCACACGAAGCAAAAAATACGTAAATTAGGAAAATCTTAAATATAAGGATAGGTTTTACAGAGATACTGAAAATTCCATTTCACAAAAAAATTCCAGAAATTTCAATACTGTTTCTATCTTTGTTTCTTCAGGATCAATCATAGTGGTTTTCACACGTTTCTGTAGCCAAAAATTTCTCATAAAATATTTTCAACCAAAAATTTGTTCATTCTAGTTGGGAAGTACCTTCTGAAGTTTTTCGTCTGCAAAAATCAGAGAAAATGGCTGAAAGATGGAGAACCTTGACATGATTTGACCAATTAGGAGGGGCGACCAAACTGAATAATTCAGGGTCTATCTCTTCATCTTTACGACTCTATTATCCATGATAATTTTGAATCCACTACTATTTAAACTATACCAGAAGAAAGCTTGAAAGATTTCACTGCTTTGGGCTAGGCACTGTGGCTCATGCCTGTAATCCCAGCGCTGTGGGAGCCGAGGCGGGCCGATCGCTTGAGGCTAGGAGTTTGAGACCGGCCTGGGCAACATGGTAAAACCCCATCTCTACTAAAAATACAAAAAATAGGCCGGGCGTGGTGGTTCATGCCTATAATCCCAGCACTTTGGTAGGCTGAGGCGGGTGGATCACGAGGTGAAGAGATCGAGACCATCCTGGTCAACATGGTGAAACCCCGTTTCTACTAAAAATACAAATATTAGCTGGGCATGGTGGCGCGTGCCTGTAGTCCCAGCTACTCGGGAGGCTGAGGCAGGAGAATTGCTTGAACCCAGGAGGCAGAGATTGCAGTGAGCCGAGATCGCGCCATTGCACTCCAGCCTGGGAAACAAGAGCGAAACTCCATCTCAAAATAAAATAAAATAAATAAAATACAAAAAATAAAATAAAATCAATTAGTTGGGTGCAGTGGTGCATGCTTGCAGTCCCAGCTACTCGGGAGGCTCATAGGGGAGGATTGCTTGAGCCCACGAGGCAGAGGTTGCACTGCAGCCTGGGTGACAGAGTGAGACCCTGTTTCCAAAAAAAAGAAAAAGAAAAAGAAAAAAAAGATTTCACTGCTATGAAATTATTCTCCAAGCAATTGTGTACAACAGAAGAGTCTAGCTGTGCCAGAGCCCACTGCACAATTGGGAGTTCTCTGAATTAACTCACATGCTGAAAACAATGTTTATTAAAGACTAAGTAATAATAAGGGCCAATTTGCAGTGTTCTGTTATCCTCTGCAATGCATTCGACAATAGGCACAGCAATTACGGAGAACTTAGACCACCTAATGTCTGTAAAACGATATTGACATCAGTTTCCTTTTCTTGTGATGTCTGTTTGGATTTCGTATCAGGGTAGTGCTGGGTTTATAGAATGAGCCAGGAAGATTCTTTGTCTTCTATTTTCTGGAAGAATCTGGGAAGAATTGGTTTTGATTCTTCTTTAAATGTTTGGTAGAATTCACCAGTGAAGGCTTCAGTCCTGGACCTTTCTTTGTTGGGAATTCTTGATTATTTACTGAATCGCTTTATTTCTTATACTGTTTAGGTTTCTTTTCTTCCTTGGTTTTTGCAGTTCTAGGAAATTGTGGATGCCATCTAGTTTTTCGGCATACAATTGTTCATATTTTCTTATAATCTTTTCTTCTTTCTGTAAGGTTGGTAGTAATGTCCTCAATTTCATTTCTGACATTAGTGATTTGAGTCTTAGCTCCTTTTTCTTAATGAATCTAGCTAAAGGTGTGTCACTTTATTGGTCTTTCCAAAGAACCAGCTTTTGTTTTCATTGATTTTTCTCTATTATTGTTCTGTTCTCTATTTATCTCCACTCACTTTCTTTCTTTCCTTCTTCCTTCCCTTCCTTCCTTTCTCTCTCTCTCTTTTTTCTTTCTTTCTTTCTCTTTCTTTCTGTCTCTCTTTCCCTCCCTCTCTCCCTCCCTCCCTCCCTCCCTTCCTTGATAGGATTTTGTTCTGTTGCCCAGGCTAGAGTGCAGTGGCACGATCAAGGCTCACCACATCCACAACCCCCTAGGCTCAAGTGGTTAACTCTCAGCCTCCCAAGTAGCTGGGATTACAGGCACACACCACCCATGCTCAGATAATTTTTGTATTTTTTTGTAGAGATGTAGTCTCACTATGTTGCCCAGGCTGGTCTCAAACTCCTGGGCTCAAGTGATCCTCCTACCTTGGCCTTCCAAATTGCTGGGGATGCAGGTGTGAGCCATGGTGCCTGGCCAGTCTCCACTCTAATCTTCATCATTTCTTTCCTCTGCTTGCTTTGGGTTTAGTTTGCTCTTCTTTTTCTAGTTCCTTAATGTGTGGAGTTAGGTAATCGATTGAGCTCTTTTTTTTAAATAAGAATTTATAGAATTTTATAAGAATTTACATTTCCTTCTAAGCACTGTTTTCACCGAATCCTAGACATTTTAGTATATTATGTTTTTGTCTCCATTGTCTCGAAGTATTTTATAATTTTCTCATTTCTCTTGTAATTGTCCTTTGATCCAGTTATATTTGAATTTTAAGAAACAATGAGTAATTTTTTAGCATGTGTCTTTCCCACACAATATTTGGGTTCCTTTGTACTAAAAATCATTTGTTTTTTATCTGAAATTCAAATGTAACTGAGCCACCTGCATTTTGTCTGAGAACCCCATGCCAATAAGAATGTGAAGACACAAGTCCTACACTCTGGGAATGTCTGATGTGAGGGAGGAAAATCGGACCATCCTAGGGAGGCTCCCATTTTGAGGGAAAAATATAACTCTTGTACAGGGAGCTACAGTCTCAGGAGAAGAGGAAGGGAGGGAGCAGCACAATCTTGCCTGGAAGGTGAGGGCGAGATTGCAAGGGTAGCTAGGCCTTTGCACCAGGACCTTTGCTCCTTCCTTCAAGGCTTCCCCACCTGCACCCCATAGTCTACCCAGTGCTCACCACCCAAAGCCCCCTTCTGTGTAGTCCTGGGACTCCACCAGCCCGCTTCTTCCAAACTGGATTTCCCTGACAGACGCCATGGAGGCACGGGAAGGGGTGGCTGGAGGACAACATCATTAAGGCCTTTCTCTTCAGTTCCTGGGCCCCAGTACTCACTGGGTAGGAGCTTGGCCCAGTTGGCCTGCCTTTAGGGTAGAGAAGGACAAGGCTAGCGGGGGGACAGGACACTTACAGCCCTCCCCCCAGTCATTCACATTCATACGCATGTGCACACACTCACGACACACACTCATGGTCATGCTCACAGGCACCTATTTACTACATACACATTCCCACGCATGACTACGCACACAGGTTCACGAAGCAGACTAGCCAGATAACCATGGCCTCATACACTCAGACCCACGGAAGCATGCTCCGCTCACACAGGCGCACGTGTGATACGCCCTGCACGTATCTGCATGCTTGTCTACACTCTTTCAGCCCTGTACACGATGACAGACAAATCACAGTCACAACAAATCCTGTACACTCTCCCACCCTCTCTCAGGCTCTGGGTGTGCCTGTTTCTCTGCATGTTCTCCTACTGTCTGCATCTGCGTGTCTGTCCATCCGCCACCCTCCCACCCAGCTGTCTGCCTCCCTCCCTGCAGCAAGATTGAGGGAGGAGGGGCAGGCCTGGTTTCCTTGACAACTGGGGACCCTCTACCTGTCCTGCTGGGCCCCAGTTGGCTGGAAGGAGAAGGTGCTGGGAGGCAGTGCTGGCTTGTCCAGGCGCTTGCTCTGAGTGGGACTATGGGAGAGGGCAGGGAGAGTGGGGAGGGAGGGATGGGTGACCATCTGGACTGGGGAGCGTGAGCTGCAGGCACTGCCCAAGTGCTCTGAAATGGCAGATGGGCATCACTGTGCCTGGAGGAGCTGGGAGGGGGACAGCCCAGCGTAGCATATGCATGAGCTCCTCCACTGCCCCAACCCCGCCCTCTCCCAGCCCCTCCCCCTTACCTCCCGAGCACCTTCAGGCCTCACTGATGCTGGAAAAAACCCTCTTCAAGCTCCCTTTCCTGGGACCCAGCCAGCATTGAGAGGCAAAGTTGTGCTGGGGGCATGGGGCATGGGGGATGGGGGCGGGGGACACACACCCCTTAACAACCACCAGAGCTCTATGCTCTCTGTGTGCCATTCCCTTGGGGGAAACGCGGCCCCTCCTAAATTCCCATTTTGGATCCTATCTCTGGAGGCTGCTAGGGAAAATTACCTTGGCTGTGCCATGGGAAACCCAGAAGAGCGTCCTAATTTACACAAGTCCCACAAGATCCTGAGGAGAGCTGCGGCTCTGCTTCCTCTCAGCCCCTTGGGTTGTGCAGGCTTTTCCCTAGTACAGAATCCACTAGGAAGACAACTGGCTTATGCCTGGCATCCTGCCCTCAGGGTCCTGAAAGCTGGCGCTGAAAGGCAGGGGACTAGGGAGGACAGCTGGAGGGGGGCCCTGACCAGGAAGGAGCAGAGAGGAGGAAGATGGGTTGCGTGTGGAGGATGGTGCTTCCAGAGACAAGAGGCTGCACACCCCGGCTGCTGGTGTTTCCCTTCAAGAAAGAACATGCAGGCCGGGTGCAGTGGCTCGGGCCTGTAATCCCAACACTTTGGGAAGTGGAGGCTGGAGGATCACTTGAGGCCAGGAGTTCGGGACCAGCCTGGGCAACATAATGAGACCCTGTCTCTACCAAATATTTAAAAAATTAGCTGGGCATGGTGGCATGCACATGTAGTCCCAGCTACTCGAGGCTGGGGTGGGAGGATCGCTTGAGCCCAGGAGTTTGAGGCTGCAATTTGAGCCATGATTGCACCACTGCATTCCAGCCTGGGTGACAGAGTCAGATCCTGTCTCAGAAGAAAGAAAGAAAGAAAGAAAGAATAAGGAGGAAGGAAGGACAAAGAGAAAGAAAAGAAAGGAAGAAAGAGAAAGAAAAAAGAGTGAAAGAAAGAAAAAAAGGAAAAAGAAAGAGAAAGGAAGAAAGAAGAAAGAAAGAGAAAAAGGAGGGAAGGAAAAACAGAAAAGAAGAAAGAGAGAAAGGAAGGAAGGAGGGAGGGAGGAAAGGAAGGAAGGAGGGAAGGAAGGAAGGAGGGAGGGAAGGACGGAGGGAGGGAGGGAGGGACGGAAGGAGGGAGGGAGGGAGGGAAGGACGGAGGGAGGGAGGGAGGGACGGACGGTGGGAGGGAGGGCGGGGGGGGCGGGGCTTGCTGGTGGGGGTGTGGGTGGGCACGGCTCGGGGGCGCGGCGGGGCCGGGCTGCGGGTGGGGGGCGGCGGGCCGCGGGGCGGGCGCGGGCCCCCCCCGCGGGCGGGGGCGCGGCCGGGTGGGCCTAGCCATGCAGGTTGCGGTCTAGGTGGCAACAGCTCAGGTTAACAGCTGGGACCTTCTGCCTGAGGGAGGATGACAGGGAGAGTGTAGAATCAAATGTAGATCAGGTGAGCCTGGAGAGCAGAGGGACAGGTGAGGCACGGAAAGCCAACAGAGCATCCCGCCATGGGGAGCATTCGGTGCTCCTGGAGACTGCTCTGGTCCTACCTGCAACACTTGGAATTTGCTGCCCAACATCGGCGTCTTTGTTTTTTTGTTTTTTTTTGAGACGGAGGCTTGCTCTGTTGCCCAGGCTGGAGTGCAGAGGCGCAATCTCAGCTCACTGCAACCTCCAGCTCCCAGATTCAAGTGATCCTCCTGCCTCAGCCTCCCGAGTAGCTGGGATTACCGGCTAATATTTTGTATATTTAGGAGAGACGGGGCTTCACCATGTTGGCCAGGATGGTCTCGAACTCGACCTCGTGATCCGCCGCCTCGGCCTCCCAAATTGCTGGGATTACAGGGGTGAGCCATCACGCCCAGCCCATCAGGTTTTTAAAATTATTCTCTTGATCAAAAATAGTAATAATAGAGCCACTGTCACCGGATTAGTGGTAGCAGCAGCAGCCGCTGACCCTCACTTGGGTCTCTTCCTCCTCCCAGGCACAGCACTGGTCATTTGCTTCTCATCCTCCTTTGGGCCCTAGAGGGCAGGAAATCTGAGCCCCTATTTTCCACAAGCTGCTTGCAAGTAGCCTAGCCGGCAAGAAGTGAAGCCAGAATTCAAACCCAGGTCCATCTGAGAGCGCTGCCTCTCCCACACCGTGCTCCCTTCTGTAACTACCAGGATCCAACACAAACCTGTCACCAACCAACATCCTCCCCCATACTGTCTGCCTCACCTTCTTACCCATGACAGCTGCCCTCCTTGTTTTTTTTAAGAGGCAGAGTCTTACTCTGTTGCCCAGGCTGGAGTACAGTGGTGCAAACATGGCTCACTACAGCCTCAACCTCCTGGGTTCAAGCAATCCTCCCATCTCAGCCTCCCAGGTAGCTCAGATGACAGCTGCATGCCACCACACCTGGCTAATTTTTAAATATTTTTTGTAGAGATGGGGTTCGCTATGTTGCTTAGGCAGGTCTCAAACTTCTGGCCTCAAGTGATCCTCCTGCCTCAGCCTCCTGCGTAGCCGGGATTATAAGCACATACCACCACACCCAGCTAATTTTTGTAGACATGGGATTTTACTATGTTGCTCAGGCTGGTCTTAAACTCCTGGGCTCAAGCATTTTGCCCTTCCCAGCCTCCCAAAGTTCTGGGACTACAGGCATGAGCCATGCACTAGGCCCTAAAATGGTAAATTTTATGGTTTGTATATTTTACCACCACACACACACACACACACACACACACACAGAATTATAAGGTAGATGAACCTCAAAAACATGCTACATGAAAGAAGCCAGACATGAAATGTGACACAATGTGCGATCCTATTTGTATGAAATGTGACACAATGTGCGATCCTATTTGTATGAAATGTGACACAATGTGCGATCCTATTTGTATGAAATGTGACACAATGTGCGATCCTATTTGTATGAAATGCTCAGAATGGGCAGATGCCTAGAGACAGAGCTGATTGGTGGCCACTGGGGTCTGGTAGGAGAGGGACTGGGAAGTGATTCCTTAATGGGTGTGGGGTTTCCTGTTGGGGTAATGATAACGTTCTGAAATTAAACAGTCATGTTAGTTGCGAGGTGTAGCAAATGTGCTACTTAATTATACACTTTAATTGGTTACAATAGTGAATTTCACGTAATGTGTATTTTATCACAATAAAAAAAGATAAAAAACACTGAGAAACTGATTTTTTTTTTGAGATGGAGTCTCCCTCTGTTGCCGGGCTGGAGTGCAGTGGGATCATTGCAACCTCCGCCCCCTGGGTTCAAGCGATTCTCCTGCTTCAGCCTCCTGAGTAGCTGGGATTACAGGCATCCACCAGCACACACGGCTAATTTTGTATTTTTAGTAGAGATAGGGTTTCACCATGTTGGCCAGGCTGGTCTCTAACTCTTGACCTCAAGTGATCTGCCTGCTTTGGCCTCCCAAAGTGCTGGGATTATAGGCATGAGCCATGGCGCCCAGCCTGAGAAAATGATTTTACTGAATACCTACTATACGCAAGGCAGGGCTACCACACAGGTGGTAAGACTCTTTGCCATACAACCATAAGAGGGCCTTTCATAGACAGTAATGGACAGCCATGTACCTGCACACAGCTGCCAGGACGCAGGGCACCACACCAGGGCTGCAGGAGAGCACACAGATGATAGGAAGTGGATCGTGTGGCCAGGTGCGGCAGCTCATGTCTGGAATCCCAGCACTTTGGGAGGCCGAGACAGGAGGCTCACTTGAGGCCAGGAGTTCGAGACCAGCCTGGGCAACATGGTAAGACCCCATCTCTACAAAAATAAAAATTTAGCTGGGTATGGTGGTATACCTGCAGTGCTGGCTACTTGAGAGGCTGAGGCAGGAGGACCACTGGAGCCCAGGAGTTGGAGGCTGCAGTGAGCTATGACTGCGCCACTGCACTCCAACCTGGATAACAGATAGAGAGACCCTGAAATTAAAGTCATGTTAGTTTCGCAACAAAAAAGTGGATCTTGTCTTCCAAAAGACAAAGACTGTACTTCTCCTTTCTGTCCTTTCCTTCATTCTCCTCTGACTATACTCATGCCTGTAATCCCAACATTTTAGGAGATCGAGGTGGAGGATCGCTTGAGCCCAGGAGGTGGAGGTTGCAGTGAGCCGAGATCGCGCCACTGCACTCCAGCCCGGGTGATACAGCGAGACTCCATCTCAAAATAAAAAACAAAAACAGACAACAACAAAAAACCCGGCTGGGTGCGGTGGCTCACACCTGTAATCCCAGCACTTTGGGAGGCTAAGGTGGGCGGATCACCTGAGGTCAGGAATTTGAGACCAGCCTGGCCGATACAGTGAAACCTTGTCTCTACTAAAAATACAAAAATTAGCCAGGCGTGGTGGTGGGCGCCTGTAATCCCAGCTACTCAGGAGGCTGAGGCAGGAGAATCGCTTGAACCCAGGGGGCGGAGGTTGCAGTGAGCTGAGATCGCGCCACTGCACTCCAGACTGGGTGACAGAGTGAGACGGTCTCAAAAAAGCAAAAAACAAAAAACAAATACAGAAACAAAATGTACTTTATGAAGAAAAGAGACCAGTTATGGGTGTACAAGTTACTTATATCTGTGAGTAGCACACAACAATGAATAGTGTCAGAAAACTAAACCCCCAGTGAGACGAAGCTTCCAGAACAGGTGTAGGATACACACAAGGGCTACCTTATTACACGAGAAGCGAAACGAACAAGGGAGGGATGGGTGTGCTGCTTTCAGCCAAGGGTGATCATAACCTCTAATTTTGCTTCTGTCTTTTCTGTCTGGAACACTCTTTGAACTGAAAAAGCCAGAAAAAGCACCAAAAGAGACAACCCAAGTCCAGGATGAGTTGGATGATGGTAGGACTGCCCCGGGTGCCGAGCGAGCTGAAGCCTTCTGACTTGGGAGGGTAACACACAGTACAGGGCTTGAGAGATTTTTTGTAGAGATGGGGTCTCACTTTGTTGCCCAGGCTGGTCTTGAACTCCTGGCTTCTAGCCGATCCTCCTGCCTTAGCCTCCCAAAGTGCTGGGATTACGGGCGCAAACCAGGTTTTCAATTTTGTTAACAGTGGGAAGGAAGAAGAGGAGGAGAAAGGAGGAGGAGGAAGACGAGGAGGATGAGGAGGAGGAAGAGGAGGAGGAGGAGGAAGAGGAGGAGGAGGAGGAAGAGGAGGAAGAGGAGGAGGAGGAGGAGGAGGAGGAGGAGGAGGAGGAAGCGGAGTACGAGGAGTACGAGGACGAGGAGGAGCATGAGGGAGGGAAGGAGGAGGAAGAGGGAGAAAGAC